>JAGFMF010012055.1:615755-631621 GCA_019455555.1 Galemys pyrenaicus
GCCACCTCTACTAAATAAAGTATGAAAAGCCACTGAGGGCTCCAAGACTCTCCTTCCTTGACCCGTCTGCCCAGAACCATCCCGAACCTGCCTCCAGTGGTGCCACCCCCATCCTGCCGCTACACTTCTTAAAAATCTACCTGAAGTTAAAAATTAAGAGGCAAAACAGTAATATAAAGGGGAGAGAAAATGCTTTGTAAAGCTTTGTGAACATAAATATATTCCAATTATTTGAAAATTGTGCAGGTGATACTGTATTTTAAGCAATAATCTTAGAGGATGGGTGTAGCGGCAGGAAGGGGTGGCACAGGAGGTAGGGTCGGGATAGTTCTGGGCAGACGGGTCAGGGAAGGAGAGTCTTTGAGCCCTTGGTGGCTTTTCATACTTTATTTAGTAGAGGTGGCCAGGTACATGGCAGGCAGGGGTGCCGGGGGGCCGGGAGGCTGGCAGGCCTCCCAGCCCCCAGCGCATCTCACCCTCTCGGCTGCTTCTCTCTGCTGCTGCTGCTGCTGTTCCTTTGTCCTGTCGGTTCTGTTGGTTCTGTCGGTTGGTTCTCACAGTTCTGTTGGTCCTCGCAGTTCTGTTGGTCTATCCTCACAGTTCTCACGCCCATTTATGCCCGTGTCCAACACAGGTGCGCCCACTTGCGCATGCCCACCCTGGAATGCTCGCAGCACCGCAGGTGTCCATCATCAGTGGTGGGAGGGTGGAAATACCTGATTAACCTTTACCCTACAACGGGTATTCTCAAATGGAGAAAGACTAAACTTTGCAAGAAAAAAAAATCAATAGAAGAGAGAGGGGGGCCTCTCTGGTGTTGCAAGGGGTTAAGTCACAGCATTATGAAGCTATCCACAGCCACTGCAGCATGAATCAATCCCTGGCTAGGGAGCTAATCCACATAGTGCAGCAGATCTCTCCTGTCTCGCCTGCTGTGCCCCTCAGCAGTGTGTTTCAGTGGATCTGCTTGTTCTGTTCCCCACTCTGTCTCTGGTGACTGCTCTCATCCCCCACACCTTTGGCCTTTACCCCAGTTTTGGTATGAATAAATAAATCTTTAAAAAGAAGAAAAAGAAGTAACACATCTCATTTCTGATAAATAATTTTAATAAAACATAATAGGAGAGGGAAATAAAACTTCAACATTACATATCTTTGTCAATTTAAGATGCAACAAGTCCATATTTTAATGTGCTAACACTGAGTTTTCAATATTACTTTTAAATGTTGACAAGGAACAATTGAAAAGTAGTTATTTGGTAACTTTGGGGTGAGATCATTTACCTTTATCAAAGAGATATGCAAAGCAATTGGGTGAAACCATTTTCCCAAATATATGAGTCCCAACTGAAACATACATGATGTTATAAATATGTAAACACACACATACATAATGAGTATATACATAGGCATTTACAAATAATTCACATTAGATGTATATATGTATGTAAGCAGACAGGTACACAGACACACACACAGACTTGTGAAAAGGGAAATGAAGGCTGATAATTATAATTTGAAATGGTAATTTAAAAATATGTCGAACTAAAGACAGACCAATCTCAGAAAGGGAGGAATGGACACAGTCTGCTGGCTTTCTTTTTGTCTTTGGGTCAATATGTCAGCAGTGTTTTCCACGTGGAACATAGTGCAGTCAGGAAACAAGGTGGTTTTTCACTGGTTCGATTTTGGATTGTGCTGTTGTCAGGGTCCAGAGACCAGATTGTCCATATATGGTTCCTTTTGTGATTCTTGATTATGACCCCCTGAGGAAGTCAGACCAGCCTGGGGGTTCTGGAGATAATGTCTTACTTGGCATATTTATCATCCACAAATCTGCTATAAATATACCTCAGCAGGATCATCACCAGGCCACTCAGTAGTCTGCAATTTATGAAGGTTATGGGAAACAGTGTGAAGGCTGAAGCACTTTATTATGGGTGGCTTTCTCCCTGACCCAGCTGCATTCTACTTGAATATAAATGACCCTGGGAGTGTTTCTTTCCATTTAGGATTAAGCGTTTTAAAACTGTCCTTTTGGGCTGGTATCCTTTTATCACTGTGTCATGACTTGAAGAAATCCTAAGAAATGTCAAAATAAGAATGTTCAAACATGTGAGAAAATACTGGGCACACAATAGAAGTACATTTAAACTCCCCACTATTTCCTCTCCTTTTTATGTATAAATTATGCAAAAACAGTCTCCTTTTTTTTCCATGTGAAAAAATCTCTTACTAATCTCTTTTTTGGGGGGGTCAAAATACCAGAACTGACCAAAATGTTTTGCAGATATCAAAATTCTCTGGTATCTATAAATTGAAATAAATGAAATGTTTTTCCTTTGTATTATTGAGCGTTGTTTGTTTTTAAAAGAAAATGTGTTTGCTTAAGAAACAACATTTTGGATTATGCCCTGGACATAAACCTTATTTTCCTTTCACATTCCCTTAAATGAATAGAAAAAGATATTGCAATCAAAAATGACACAAAACCAAAATGCCACCCAGACTATTCTCACAGTCACTGAAATTTCCTTGCACATGGTTAAAGCTTGCTGGATGGGGAATGATTAACTGTTTCCCTTACAGGGTGTTATTATGAACACTTGTCCTAGATGAGAAAGCCTTGAAGAGGTTCACCTTATTAAAATGTATTAAGAAGTAAAGGGCCAATTTTAATATATCAAACAACTCCAGTGAATAAAAGATCATTGGCACCTTCCTGTTTTCACTATAATCCTCTTTCAAAAATGATGTTCTTGGCTATCCAATCGCCCCGGGGGAGAAGAATAAGAGGAGAAAAAATGCAGAGAGTAGGGAGAGAAAATGATGTAAAATTGCTTTATTCAACTTCACCTGCCGCTCAAGCAACTCACCCTTAGGAAGACTCCAACACTTTATATGAATTACCCAGTATGGTCTCCTCCCATCACATCACCACACTATTTTAGTACTTGTTTTGCAAACCACCAACTGCGTTTACAAGTAGAGACATAATCAGTAAGCGAATGACCTTTTGCAGCAAGTATCAGAGCTAGTTCATCAAATACTTGTCAGGCAACTGTTCAGGAGGGGAAAAAAGAAAAAAAGTGGGGAGTGGTGAATTGTATCTTTTTTTCCCCCATCTGAATCGAAAATATGGTAGCTTCTCCTTCCCCATTCTTTCACTTCTTACCCAGTCCCCAAATCTGTCTCTAGGGAAACTTAAAAAAGAATCAGACACATTACAAAAACAAAACAATACAAAAGTTTAGACCTCACAACCGGATCCCATTGCCATGCAGAAAGCAATGCAAGATGCCCAACCTCGGTCGCCACACCGCGGTCTTGACAAAGCCTGTATCAAGCCAGAACAAATAAGATGTTAATTGCAGCCTCGCAGAGAAAAACTAGTATTGTTCCACTCGGAGACACGCAGCAGTTCGGAAGCTAAGAAGTACCCCCTCCACTCGGACTGGATCAATTCTTCTGAATCTTTGTGCTGAAATGACAGCTCGTTGGTCACTACGGGTCCGCACTGAAAGAGTAAGATGATCAAGTCCAGTTTTCGCTTCCCACCCCCTCTGAGTCGTCTTTCCGTTCTCCGCACCCCACCAAGCTTCGCCTCTCACTGAGTTCTTTTACATTTGGCTGCAGCCAGCCCCAGCGGTGGGAACTGAGGATGCAAAGACCTCCCAGACGCAGAAAATACAGCTTTCGGGACGTGCTTGGTTTTGAGTAGCCGTGACGTACAGGGGCACCGCTGCCTAGGCTTGAGCTCCGCGGAGCACCCCCTCCTACCCGTCTTTCTCCAGCCCTCCCGCCGGGCCTCTCCGCTCCCACCCGCCGAACCCCAGGCTTTCTCTCACACACCCCAGCCCGCGCCCTCGGGAGGCAGAACTTCGGGAAGGCGCCGCGGCGCCGCCGCGCGCGTGGAGCCTCAGACCGGCAGCGTGGCGCACCGCACAGGTGCCGACGCGGGGCGCGGGGCGCGGGGCGCCGGGGGACGCGCGCGACCGCGAGCACGCGGGAGGCCGGGCTCACGGGCGCGTGCCCCGGGGACGCGCACTCCCTCCCTTGCGCGCGACCCGGGGAGAGCCAGCGCCGCGCGCCGGCGCGCACACCGGAGACAGAGCTTTACTATCTCGCTCCCCCTCGCGCCTCCCTCTTCGCTGGGCATTCAAACAGCTTTCCGACATCACCAGCCAAGGATTTTTTCCCCTTCTCCTTAGTCGCCGTCCCTCCATCAGTACCTGCGGGGGGGAGGAGGAGGAGGGAGGAAAGCGGAAAGAGGAAAAAGCATAAGCTTGAGCCTTCCGATCCGACCGCGAATACTCCTGTAATAAACCCACCGCCCCAACAAATCTGCCTTAGCAGCCGCTGCCACCGCCAGTCACTTCTCGTCTCAGCGCTTTCTTTGCTTCTTGGCTAATCGGTTTGTTGGGGGGTAGATTTGTTAAAACAAATCCTGCACTTGCATTTTTTTTTTTGTTTGTTTCCTTAGAGTCTCTTTTCGGGGGGCTCCCCCCAACCCCCACTGGAGGTTGGATTCAGTTGGATACAGTGTTAGGCTCTGGGGTCCTGGGGGCTTTTTTCTCCCACCACCCCCCTCTTTGCTTTTCCCCCCATCTTTTGCTTCTCCTATGTATGCATTTAAAAAAAATAATAAATCCTGATTTTTGAAGCTGAGCCGGGAAAATGGGCAACGGTGATTGGGACCGAAGGGGAGTCTCTCCGTCACTGTTGCTGGGACGCGTGCCTGTGCTGGTGTCTTAGAGCAAGAGCCTCCCTGAGCTTTCGGAGTGGAAGGTAAGGAAGGGGGTCCAGGGGTCACCTTCTCTCTGTCAGGGGTCGCCACAGAGGAGCTTTCGGATAGGTGTTTGCCGAGGGAGGACAAGGAAAGGAAAAGCTGTTGCTGGCAGATGAAGGGGCTATGAGCAAATCCGACTGTCTGCATTTACTTAAACGCCGCAGTTGAAAAGTTAGAGAAGTCTGGTTTTCAAGAAATGTGCTAGGTCGGAAGAAATAGGCAGACCTGGAATATCTGACAGTTGTGTGTGATTGGGGTAATTTTATTGGGGGGGGGGATTTTTAGGTTAAAAGGAAGTTAAGGGGAGGCAGTGGGTCTCCTATTGGGGAAAAATTCAGTGGAGTGATGGCGCCGTCTATGTTCGACTAAACTAAAGTGTCACCCAGAAAATCAGTTTTGAGAATAGCTAAACTAAACGCCGGTTTGCTTCTCAGCAGGAGACAAATAAATAAATAAATGACTGAATACAACATCCTTGCGATCTCCGTGCCCAGCCCTTAGACGCCCCCACCCCATTTTTTTTTTTTTTCTTAAAGAGGGAAATACAGTTTGAACTGGCTCTGCAGTGGGGCGGTGGGAGGGGGGGCGGCAGAGTTCAATGATTCATTTTTTATTATTTAGAACAACACTTAATGACAAAGCTTAATGACAAAAAAATTAAGAGCATTGTATTGAGGGGGCTCTCTTGAGCAGGTGTGAAAGTGAAATCTGAGATATTTCCTTACTCTCTTCAAACCGTTTCTTGACGAGCACGGCAATGCAGACATACACTGTCAAATAAAAGGAAGCAAAAGTACCGGATTTCATTAGGGAAGGAAAGACAACCTCTTTTTGAGTTACTGATTATAAAATGAAGCCCCTTTGCATGGATGGAATTCCTAATTTAGACACTTATTGTCACATTGGCTCTCGACGCCTACACTCTATCCTGAAGAACACTGCGCAGACCTGCATTGCCTGCAAAGTGCTACAGCAAAAAAAGGAGGAAATTATTCCCAGAATTTCTCACAACTTTCCCTATTTTTTAACCTTTGAATGCTCATTGACTTTATTTTCTCAAGAAAAAAATACAGTATTCATTTAGCTGTATGCTTGAAGCAGAGAACGTTGTTTTGATAGTCCCAGCAGTTGTGATGTTATTTTAAACTGCTGTTATATAGAGCTTTAGAGTTGGGGTGTTTTGCCCATATCGAGACTTAGTATTGAATTATGATCTGGAAACTGCAGATCTGTCTTCAGGGACTTTGGTCACTGGATTTTGTGTGCATGCGTTGGTGTATGTTATGCAATGGGAAGGAAGAGGATTATAATTCTTTGGTTTAGAGAAGACCCAGGCAAAGACATGAAAACTCTTAACTATCTATATGTCTGTATGTCTGTCTCTGTTTACAGAACAGTGGAAGAGACTGCAGCCTAAAGACTTTTAAAATTAACTTGGCATCACTTTTCTCAGCTCAAAGACTAAACAAAACAAAACAAAAAAAGCAGTGTCATATATTCTAAGAAATAACTTCTTAAAGGTTAAAGCTGAAAAAAAAATCAAATTATTTTTGGATAACAACTTACAGAGGTAAATATAACCAAGGATTACTTTATTATGCAAGACCAGGGCTAAAAGGAAAAATAAAAATAGGAAAAAAGAAGAGCTTTGGAGCTGTTGTTGCAAAGGAAGCAATTTGATAATTGAAATCTGCTAGGGAAGAAATGTTAATCTACCATATGTAAATCTTAAATTATAGTAGGTTAATTCTAGATAGTATAGTCCTAATTGAAAAAAAAAATTAAAAGACTGATGCCAGCTCAATTACTGTAGATCTGGGATTTTTCACTGACATCGCCTTTGGATACAGACACTAATACAGTGATCTACTTTATGTGTCCCAAGAGGGCATGTCACATTGAGATGACTGCCTTAAATCCTGGTTTTCAATTGTGATGACGAACAACAAGTCTTCCCTAAGTAGCACCCATTTATGTCTTTTCTAGATGACGATTTTAAAATTCTATTATCCATGAGTGCCTGTGTTTTTGCACAGGAATTCCCATCAATTTACACAGTGGCCCCTGCAAAGACAAGTAGGGGCATCTGGGAGATGATGTTTCATCTGTAACAAATTGTCGTTTGTCCTTTCAAAATAGTAGCTATCATTTATCCTAATTACTTTTCACATTTAAGAGGAAAAAAAGAACTGTGATGACAGCTGTTCCCAGATTATCAGATTAGATTTTGTATGATGATGTTTACTGCCTGCAGAGGACTGAGGAGAGATGATGTTGTATAGGTTGCTTAAAAAATATTTTAAAAATTAACATTTAGACTAGAGTCTTTAAGGAGAACATGTTTTCATCTTTTTTCAATAGAATCATAATGCACTTACAGGAAATCCTGGTAGATAAACTAGAGCATTTCTATTAATAATATTAAATATTATTTTAAAATTAGTATGTAGAGTATTTGGTCTTTATGAATGACCACGTGAGGGCGCTGTTCACACAGCAACAGATAATTTTCCGGCGTTATAAAATAAAAATTACCTGCCTTTCTTTTAAAAGGTCCCCCCCCCCAACTGAAATCTTGAAAACAGCTGGCTATAATATTGGAAGGAGTTTCTTTTTTCAATGCGCGAAGACTCCTACTTGCATTTTACTTTCATTGCCATTTTTACAGGCCAAATGACATAGGATGAAGGCTGTTCGTAACCTGCTGATTTATATATTTTCCACCTATCTCCTGGTTATGTTTGGATTTAATGCTGCCCAAGACTTCTGGTGTTCAACTTTGGTGAAGGGAGTCATTTATGGATCGTATTCTGTAAGTGAAATGTTTCCCAAAAACTTTACAAACTGCACCTGGACGCTGGAAAATCCAGATCCAACCAAATATAGCATTTACCTGAAATTTTCCAAAAAGGATCTTAGCTGCTCTAACTTTTCCCTTCTGGCTTATCAGTTTGATCATTTTTCTCATGAAAAAATAAAGGATCTTTTAAGAAAGAATCATTCTATAATGCAACTCTGCGATTCCAAGAATGCTTTTGTTTTTCTACAATATGATAAAAATTTTATTCAAATTCGTCGGGTATTTCCAACTGATTTCCCAGGATTACAGAAAAAAGGGGAAGAAGATCAGAAATCTTTCTTTGAGTTTTTGGTATTGAACAAGGTGAGCCCAAGCCAGTTTGGTTGCCATGTATTATGCACTTGGTTGGAGAGCTGCTTAAAATCAGAAAATGGGAGAACAGAATCATGTGGGATTATGTATACAAAATGCACCTGCCCTCAGCATTTGGGAGAGTGGGGGATCGACGACCAGTCACTGGTTTTGTTAAATAATGTGGTGTTACCCCTGAATGAGCAGACTGAAGGCTGCCTGACCCAAGAGCTGCAAACCACCCAGGTCTGCAATCTTACCAGGGAGGCCAAGCGACCACCCAAAGAAGGTAAGTGCTGGGTGCAGAGGGGCCTCTGGATCAGGGGAGGGGAAGAGGGGATAAAGATTAAAATGCGCTGCTGCTTCTTCCACACAGGGGCCTAATCATTGCTCTTTTATTTTGTCATTTTGGATTCCTTTGATTTGTGATGTTTTTTGATAAGAGTCTTTTAGACTAGTTTGAGGTTTTAAGATTTGAGAAAAGGGGCAGTAGAATAGGATAACTCTCAGCAACATGACCAGGAAGGGAGGGTGAAATATGCAGGAGAAATAAGATGCAGCAACGTGGAGCCAGTTTGTTCTGGAAATTGGTGAGGCTGGAGAGGGAACTTTAATAGCTGCAGCCACTCAGGAGGACCAGCACTCACACTTGACACTTGTAAAAGGGGTTTGTAGAGGTCTCCTTTCAACTGCATTCCTTAAAAAGTCCACTTTCTCATTCCTTTCCTCTCTGTCCTGCTCTCTTATCTGCCACCCTTCCCAGGGTTTGAACTACTTGGGGCAACACAACTAAAAGGTGACATAAACTCAGCAGTAAGTCTGTTTGGAAGGAATGACTTAGTGACTCAGGAAGCAGGGTGCCCCTTCCCCCACTGACCTGGGTTATTGTTTAAGCAGTTTTGCACAATCAATCCCACCTGCTCCCTCTCTCATGGGCGAGAGCACCCCACTGGAAGCACACACTCATCTCCAGGCAGTGAAGTCACATGCTGGCCAGGGAAGGAGGGTGAAATTAAAACACATACTGGTTCTGTAAGACCTGCTAGCCCTCTTGCATGGTCTCTGTTCCCCAGTTCTGGTCCCCCTCTGTTGATCAACACAAGGAGAAAGGGAGCTTGTCAGAGATGAGCTAGATGGATAAACAATGCAACGGAAATGCAGAGGAAGAGAGAAAGTACAGGAATGATTTATAGCTTTCACTCAATCTCCAGTGGGGGAGCTACCAGAGGATATGAGATTGTAGATTATGTTTAATAATGTAAGAAAGCTGGCATATTTTGAGAAAATGACTTTCCTGTTTGGAAGGTTAATGGATGTGTTCCTTTCATTTGAGGACACGGCTGATCCATACTCATTCTTGCTCCTCAACCCTGTAACCAGAGAGTGTGTTGATTTTTTATGCAGGAAATGTTTTCTGATCGCCACAAAGATCCCTGTCTGTGGAAAGGGACAGCCAAGCTCCAGTCCCTCTTTCCTTCCCCTCCCCCAACAGAAGTTGTCTTTGTGGCCAATGTAAAATTGACACGTTGTTGCAGAATTTTCTTTAAGGGTAGCCAAGGTTTTGTCAGGGGGGGAGGGAAAGACAGACTAGCCTAACTAGCTAAATGCAGTTTCTCTGTTGAAAGCAATTTGGAGGATGGGAATTATGAAGAGCAAATGGTACAAGGGGAACAGATATGCTAGAAAATATAAGCAGACTAATGGCAGTGAGAAAGGGGTGCAAAACCTTTAAGCTTTCTACAGGTCAGTGTTTCACTAACAGCTGTGACTGAAGAAAACAAAGTGGTTTTAAATTACAGGAGTTCTTTTCTCTAGTAAAAATCCCAGAGAAGCACTTGCAACTGCAGGGATGGTATTTAACACCATTTAAAACTAATTAGTGTCCCCTAGAATAAGAAGCTACAGTACACAGAGAAAATGTGATGTTACAAGCTGGCTAATAAGACAATTAACAACAGAAACTAGTCTTTGTTGGTTTTGTTTTATTGTGTTTTTCATAAAATTTAGAAAATGTGTTTCTTTTATGGTTAAAATTCTGTCATCACATTGACTGCTGATGACAGTGGAGAGTGAATAGTTTTTTGGTGAATGGTAACAAGTGATCAAAATTAAGTTGTGTCTACATTAAATGTGATTTATAAAGATTTTGCTGGTCATGATCATGAGACATGGTCTGGGAGTTAGAGAATTTGTGGTAGATATCCCCTTTTGTTTTATCAATGACTAAGAGTGGTTTTAAACATTAGATTATAAGTCATGTGGGGAAATCTGTGTTACCTGTGGCTAAATAGCTGGCAAAATGAGAAAAGACACAGACAAAATATCTTATTAAAATTAACATGTTATTGGAGTTGAGTTAGGTACAGTTTATATTATAGGGGAACAATATATGTTGTATCAATGACTGCACAGTAGATATTCTCTGTATTCTCAATTTGTGCTCTTCGATTGTTTATTTATTCTGAGTCAGAAAGGTAAGAGTAAGTAATTCCTGATGACATAATTGTTGCTCATGCAATTCTAAGTCATTCTTTTAATACATACACAGCACCTCTTGCCTCCTTCATAGAAGACCTTTGGGGCTTTTTGCGCTGTAGGAAAAAAAAAAAATCTAAGGACTATTTAGTCAAATTTATGCAAAGTTTATCATATCTTAAATATTTGCTAAAAATGATATAGAAAATCTTATGAAAGACTTATTTGATATGATTTCAAATAAACTATCACTTAATCAGACTAATAGGGCTTGAGGTTAATCATTACATATGGTTACGTTACTCATAATTTTATTATAAATGTCTTTATATGTTAATGTATAGTCACAGCTTTTAAAATGAAGTTTTAAAATTCCAACCGTGGTTTATGTTATTTATTAATTTCTATGTTCTATGGGATAAATGGTTAACTATCCTGGAAATCATATTATACTCCACAGTTTTCTGCTTCCATTTTATTCACTGTAGTAAGTAATAAATCATTGTAATAAGTACTGACTCAGAAATCCTTGAGTAGAAATATTTTCCACTTTTATTATATCACAGAAGTGGCATAAATTTGACAAAAGAGACCTCCTACTTTGTAGATACAATTCCAATTGTTTTCTGTGATGCTGGTGATAATGGCAGATATAACCAAAGACTGAAGATTTTGAATGAATCCAGTGCAATCACAAAATCATATTTAGTTAGTAGTTGAAAAAACTGCAGATTCCCAAGGATTTTGAGATAGGAACCCTACTAAAATATTCTTTAGTTGCATTCCTATAGTCAGGAATTTCATAGCCAGAAAACAGCAAGAAGAAAACTATCACTAGTTGTAGTGGCAACACCAACAATCACAACACATTATCTTAAACATATTATAAAACCAAATTTTTCAACTGATACCTCATTAAAGTATTCAATTTTAGTATAGTTTAGCATATTTTTATTTAAGATCATATTTGACATATTGAGGATGACCTGTGATTATGGAACTTAGTTGTTATTACCTAATTTTTATATGAAACTTTGAAAACCAAGTAAATCAACAAAATGATGCATTTTACAAATAATGATGCCTTATTTTAGACAGTTATTTAAAAAACAAACCATATATAGTATATATAACTTTCTCTTTTAAAGAGAAAACTCAAAAAACATTACTACTTACCTGGTTTTCAGATGTAAACCTGAAGGAAGAGACTGACATTCTTCTTGAGGTCTCTACTTCATTTTATAAAAGTCTTTACCAAAGATGATTTTGTGCTACATAACTAAAATATAAAAGGTGATATGAGATCTAATTTCTTGTTATTTTAATATCAATAATTAAAACAGTTGGGGTGGAAAAATTCTACACCAGGATATCTAAATCCCATAATAAACCTTAATGGGGCCTTGTTTCCTACTTGCATCAATGGCACTACTTATGTGAAGGGAAATTGGAATCCCTGTATGGATTCCAGGAAATCTGAATCACACATTCATTCATTTGTCTTTCTACTCTGCCTCTTCTAGTTCTTGGTATTCTACCACCCAAAAGAAGTCTGACTATGTGGCTATATAAGATTTACCTCTGCTTGTTCATGTGTTTGCATTTTTAGGTACATATTTGTCACCTGGAGCAAACTGATTTGTATCAGTTTGTGTTCTCATTTCTTTCCACCTTTGCTGTTTTTTGCCCTATTACATTTTTAGTCACGTCTCACCTTCCTCTTTACCCTCTGACTATTGTTTTGGAGGAGACAACCTGACAGTTTACCCTGCCCCTTGGCTAGATCCCATGGATCTTTGCACATGCCGTTATTTGCATTTTGATCCTGCAAAGTGTTTTCCAGGTATATTCTCATCTCCTTTCACTGGACTTGGAGGTTTAGAATATAAAGACGGATTCTTCAAACTGCCATGCACAATTTAAACAGTGCTTTAGTAAATACTGATTGAATGTTAAGTGAAGAAAACAAAACAAAAATATCAATAGGAAAGACAGCAATACATCAGTTACAATCAAAAGACTAAAAATACATCATTTTGGAAAAACAGCCACTTTTTACTTTTCAGTGAATATGACTGCCATTAATATTTCCAGTTCCATTAATGTATTATTTATACCAGATCTGATCTCATAGAATTTATTTAATATCACTTTCAAAAGGATCGGAATGGAGTCATTGAAAAATATTAACTTAATGTATATTTTAAGATTAATGACAAATATCACTTTTTACACATGCTATCTAGAAAAAAAAGTGAGAAAATCTACTAATTCTCTCTGTTTAACTGTCTTCCTTTCTCTTTACATTTCCCTTTTCTGCCTCTAGCTTTACATCTACAATAATGACATTTCCCAAATCCTCTCTTCTACAATCTGAAGACAGATATATGCAATCTGTTTCCAAGAAAGAGGAAGATTATTTGCATGTCAAATGCTGTGCTTTTGTGATTCATTCTTGGTTATGAACTATACATATAGTAATAGTGGAATATTACTAAAATTGCAGACTTCAGTCAAGTAAAATATCATAATTTTTACTTTTACTATTTTAGAATTTGGTTAAATAATTAAGGAAGTTTGGTGTGTGCACACATGTGTACCATTAATTGACACATGTGCCGAGATGTATGTTTCAGAGGATTTTTATGATGGCTATAGACAAATTTATTGCAGCTTCTAAAATTGATAAGGGAATTTTACTACACTTAGAATCAGCTTCATGCATTTCTTTATTTCATTTCCTAACAGAGCCAATTTTATTGTTAAACTAATTTTTTGAGATAGCTCCTTTTATAAAATAGAGTATCCTTTGGAATCAGTTTGGCATATATTACATCTAACAGTCATTTGGACCTTGTATCAGAAATCACTGTTCATTCAAAAATAAACTCTTTTTTCACTTTGTCAAATAATATTTGGTAAGAACCAGAGAGAGCTGAGTTTTAACTGACTTTTCCACATCATAAATGTGTTATTCTGTACAACTTAATTTTCCCCTTCTCAGATTAGTTGAGCAGTGCTTATTTTTCAGGGTGCAGGCTGATAACAGGAAATTATAATGATAATAACAAGAAAGTGACATCAATATATAAAAACTAATAAAATTAATGACAAATATTTTAGTTTCAGCCCTGTGGAACTTTTTTCTCCATTCAATGAACTAATAAATGAGAGAGTTCAGTTTTTCAAACTGTCAGTTCATTGAAATGAAAGATCTCTTTTGGGGTAAGACACACTTGGACCCTTACAATGAGTCAGCAGCTACCACCATAGCATCTTTGGTGACTGAGCTTGATTCTTTAATAAATGAGAAAAATTCCTACTATAGCAGAATGTTGTATTAAGTGAAATTTACATGAAGAACAGATTATTCAAGTGTTCCTAGGCCCTCAATTCAGTTTTTGAAACATCTTTTCCTATCTCTTGGCTAAAGTGATAGAGAATTGAAAAATAATGACATGTTCTCTTCTCATCTCACAGTGAAGTTGTTTAGGAATTTAGAACATTTAAGGAAGGACATTAAGCCTCCTGAATATATATCTAATTTGTATTAGATAAGGAAAAGTTAACATCTACCATTGCTCTTTGTGTTGAAGAAAGCATGACTAATACATCCCATAGATCAAGGGAGTGGCACATGAGTCATCTGGGGCTGGGGAGTTGTCCTTTAGATATCATTGCTGATAGCCTGCAGAGCCATTGAAATTTAACAGTTTTCAAGTATTTTACTTTTTGCAGCTTTATGCAAGATTAAATTCATGTTTTGAGATCTGCTTAAAAAGAAATTGTCTTGAAATATTAGTGTATATTAAACCATTGGGAAAAAGTAGTTTTTGAAAATGCTTTCACTGAATTGTGATCAGTCACTGCAGATTAATGAGCTCCAAGATTCCCCCCAAAGGCTTACATATTCATATATTGAAAAGACAACACAAAATTTTGTTAGAACCCTTTTCAGTATTCCAATGTTTCCTTAAAGCGAAGGTACCTTTTATAAAAGTTAGTAAGATGCTAAATGCTCCATATTCAAAATTTTGTTCAACTATCACTCAGGAATTTTTCTCTCTTGCAGAAAATGTCCTAATTACATTATCTGTAAAGGTTAAAAAGTCATGTATTGTATTTCTGGCTTGCCTAGAAAGTACAATAACTGAAAAATTCATAGTAAATAGACAAGGGTGCATTTGTTTATCTCAAAATTAATTGAGTGGTTAGGAGTCTTATGAAATGTGACATTTTGGCCTATTACACACTTATTGTGCTTGCAACATGTTCTAAAATATGAATATAAAATGGATACAGTTTGGTTTCTACCTGTAAATGAAATAATTTTCCTTCTTATGTAATTCTGGATATTATGTTTTCAAATTATTTCTTCTAGATAAATTTATTTGGGGGTTAAGAGTTTGGGAAAATAGAACAAAGATGTGAATGAAAAAGTCATAACATGGATGGAACACAATATTTATAATGTAACTTAGCTGCACTCAGACGTAATAAAAAACAGTAAGACAATTGTGGAGGTAACCAGAGAAGGTTACATTGGGGAAACTATCATTTAGCAATAATAGGTTGAGGTGACAGAAATATCACAGAGATATTTGCTCTCCTGAGTTGGTTATATTGGGTGAGTAGTATACAGTATTCGTTTAATGACATTTCTTTTTGTGTTCTCCCTAAAGGTAATTTTAAAAAGGGTATTTAAAAAATTTCTACACTTGCATATCTAAATAGTAATAATTGTTCTCTAAGTACATTTTATAGAGAACTTCATCTATATATCAACCCTAAGAAAACAAAGAGAATCAATAAGCCTTTTATAAATTAAACTAATATAATAAAACATAACATTGATAAAATGCTTTCCAGTTTGCAAAGCTATATCACACATACTATTTTATTGGGACGGTTCCTATATGAGACATTTGCTAATGTACCATGGACTTGTAACAATTATGTAGAATACCCTAAAAATTGTTGCCTTTCTTTAAATATTTTAATATTGATTAGTTCAAATTAAATTTGAATTTCAGAACTATGGTCTTTATTTTTATTTTTACACTGTTTCTAGAGCTGTAGAACGTGAACCACAAATTCTCAGAGTAATAAGAGATCTTAGGCATTAACTAGTCAAATCTTGATTAATGAAACCCCAACCTGCAAGCATGTGATGGGAAAATCAATTCTGCTGGCCATAAGTCTTCTTGAAATTTACTTTCAGCACCATCTCTATGATGTAAAAGAAGCACAGTTATTTAGAACTTTTGGGAGATTAAACTGTTTTTAAAACTTACTTGATAGACAACCAGGACAATGATCAGAATATACTCTGCTCTACTTTTAAATGTAGACTTGTTACAGGGCAGGGAGAGGAGCACCCAGAAACCCCAAGCCTGCCCTCTCTGAATGGGTTCTGCCATCCGCCGCATTAAGACAAACATACAAAACCTT
>JAGFMF010012055.1:640450-656269 GCA_019455555.1 Galemys pyrenaicus
CATACTGCTTTCCATAATGGTTGGACCAGCTTGCATTCCCACCAGCAGTGTAAGAGAGTTCCTTTTTCTCCACATCCCCGCCAACATTTCTTGTTGCTACTTTTTTTCAAATGTGCTATTCTCACTGGGGTGAGGTGGTATCTCATAGTGGTTTTGATTTGCATTTCTCTGATGACAAGAGAACCCAACCTATACTTTTTATTTGTGTCTTTTTAATTCTTGCCAATTTATGAATTAATTTTATAAACACAATAGAAATGAATAACTTATTAGTGTAGATATGATTTTGGGTTTTCCCATTTAATCTCCATCAAAGCCATATGAACTCTGTTACTGCTGTCCCCAAATTCCAGATGAAAAATCTGCGACACAGAGTGGCTAAGGTTTTTCCCAGTTTTGTCCTGAGATAGGATAGGTCTGGATTTGAGTCTTCTTAATTCTTAATGCTTCTCTAAAGATAAGCACCGTCTAGTATTTTTTTTAATAATTCAAAAGGTGGTTAGCTGATGCAATCCTTTGTAACTATAAGATTTTTAAAATGATGCTTTATTTTACACCTTCAATGTTATGTTTCTTCTTACATAATTAGTAGCCTCTAATCTGATAATGTTCCTTCCAATTTGGCTTTCCCAAGCTATAGATGCTGTAGATTCTCACTAATAAAAGAGCTTTCTTTTTTAACAAATTCCATTATTCAAAGCTCTCTCTAGTCTCATCTCTCCCAGGGAACATCCAAGTGATTAAAACAGGAATATTGATTTGGATCCACTTTGAGACATGTAATGCCTGTGAAATAGTTTTTACTCATAAATATACATTTCAGAATTTTCATATTTGAAATTAACGTAAACACACATTTAGATAGAAGGGTAATCTGCTTTTAATACTTTTCTATAAAATTGTGAATTTCTTTGGTTGCGAGAGTATAAATGGTAAAGACTGTGGTTTAATTACCTTGAACTTCAGTTAGCACCATATTAACACAATGAGGTGCTTAATCTTTTCTGTAATTATGATTGTAGAAGATCAAAATAAAATTAGAATTACAATGATCTTTTCTTGTATAAGTTAATCATTTTAAGCTGGTAAGATGCCATTTATATGAGACAAAAATAGTTTTTAGTTAGATTAAGCATCTCTAATACTAACAGGATATTTAAAAAAAGAAACAGGGGTGAAAAGTTCATTCCTTAGCTCAGGGACTATTTTATTTAATCTTTCTTTTTAAATTAATTTTAATAAATTCTTTTTAAATTCTCAACTTTTGTTTTCCTGGGCACTAGAAATTAATGTTATCCTATTTGGAAAAGAGAAGAAACACTGATCTTTTCTGATAAAAATTCTTCGTGGAATTTTCTTAATGTGATAGCATTTAAATACTCAAAATTAAGCCAATCCCAACTTCTCTTTTTGAATGATAATGATTCAGTGTTTGGGGGAATCTAAGAACTTCTTGAGAGGAAGTAATCAAAACAAAATTAGTTTTCTTCATAAAAAGAACAGCTTTTCCATTTATTCTAAGTAGAGGAACACAGACACTTTATGTAGGTCAACGTCAGTCATAAAAAAGAGGAAAAGATAAATGAAAAATAATTATGTGAAAAATTCATGCAGATGACTTAAGATTTTATTTCCCTTTTCACTTATGTTTTCTTGAATTTCTTTCATATTTATATGTGCTAGGACAATATTCCACAATAAGTATTTTTTTTTTATTAAGTAATTCACTTTCTTACATATTTGTTGATTTTTGAATCATATTCAGTTTCTCCCTTCAGGTACACTCTCTGTAGTATTCCCACCACATAGCACTGTGATCCATCACCACTGTCCCTTTGCTCTTCTTGCCCATTTTGACCCCCCACTTTCTTCTCCCATACTGTATTCCTCAGATCTGTGGTCAGCTTGGGAGTTTTGTCTTTTTTTCTGACCCATTGTTTGTTTTCTCTATATTCTATATATAAACGAAAACATCCAATATTTATCTTTTTCCTTCTGATTCCAATAAGTAAATTTTTAATGTTTTCATTGACTTTTATAATACTTCATTTGTATAACAATGAAATCATTTTTAATTTCAGCCCTGGCATTTTAATTTTTTACACTTTATTTTAAAAGGTGTTTAATTATTCTAGAATTCTTACATCATACTAATTTTGTAGCAAGACTTTATATATATTATTAAAATATGTTAGTGTTTGCATAATTTATCAGATTAAGAAGAAAAAATTAGAAAGAACATTCCAGAGCAATTTACTTGTTTTGAACATCTGGTTAATAGCCGGAGTAATGAAAGTTAACACAGCAGTAACACTGATCCCCTATGCACACACACACTAGGAAGGATTAACTACTATTAATTCTTTCTTTCTTTTACTATAGGGATGCACTTCAAAAAGAAATAGAAGATTTGAGAATTCTTAACTATAGAGTGTCAAGTGAAATTTACATGTAAATGTAAATAACACTGATTAAAATCAGATTTCAACTTCACATAATTGAAAAAAAAGAAAGCTAAGGGCTTGACAGTTGGCATGGTTAAGATAGATCTCCTTGAAATTCAGATAAGCGTATTTTAGGCTACAAACAATATTATACAAATAGCTGATACCATGGTTAGCATAATTTTAATATTGAGTTGATTAGTAGATAAGATAGAGCACACATCTTATGAACTGTTTAATGCATTTGTTAGATTGTAAATTTTGTAATGTACAATATATAATAAGTATATAAATCTATTTTCTGTATTAATTCTTCTATCTTCATTCTATATAATAGATAACTTCATAAGACTTCCAGTTAAAAATGTTAAGTGAGCTTGCATGCTCACATTCTTGTGTAAAGAAGACACTTTCTAATTTAATTTTAAAAGTAAATCATTATATTCTCCTAGAAGTTGGTGTAGTGAATTGTCCTTTCAACTTACTCAAATTTGTAAACTTACCTTTTAAAATTTTCTACTTATATCTAAATTTGTCAAAATATAAGTCAAAATAAAGCAGGTTATAGAGGGGCCTCGCTGGTGGCACAGTGGGTTAAGCAACACACTATGAAGCAAACCGCAGCCAAGGAGCAAGATTTCCATCCATGCTGCTGGCCAAGGGGGTGCCCACATGGTGCAGCAGAGCTCTCCTGCCTCGCCCGCTGCTCCCCTCAGCAGTGTATTTCAGTCCATCTGCATCTTCTGCTGTCCACTCTGTCTCTGGTGAATCCTCTTGCTCCCATATCTCTGGCCTGTACCCCAGTGCTTGTATGCATAAATAAATAAATCTTTAAAAATAAAAACAAAACAGGTAATAGAGTGAAAACAAAGATATTTTTGAAATTCTTCTAAAAAGAACCATAATGTACTTGTTTTAAAATGACTCATCTCTATCTAAATCCTCAGTGCCTTATCAAGATATATTATTTTATAGTTTTACAATAATTTTTAAGTTCTTCTCAAGGAATACATTGAATTTTACCATGTGCTGATTTTCTACAGCAAAAAGTTAATTTAGCTCATGCTATTTTACAATGACTGGTTAGATGGCATATACTTTTTTTAATGCAGTAAGTTGAAGAGATGACTGAAAGAAAATCTTGATTATTGGTGTTTTCTTTCTTAGCCTAAGACCATTTTGGAAAAATAAAACTAGGTGATATTTGTATATAACTAGCTCACAAACACGTAATATTAGCATATATTTATGGCACCTCGGTGTGGTATATGCTGAGTTCAATGTTTCTAATATGAAGTCTTTGCCTAGTGCTTTATTATCAAAGAAACATGTCTAGGCATGATATCACATGAACTAGTAATAGTAGCAGGTATTTATTAGTATATTATGTTTTTGGTCTTGATGTCTGAACCATGGGGTAGAAATAAGGAATATATTTAAGTATGCCCCAATAAGAAGTATATTTAAGATTTTTCATCCTATAGATTGTCGAAAGAGATCTGTATGGCCCATGACCATTATGATTTTGATTGGGCTTTGAAAGATTGTCAAAGATATAATTTAGGTGAAGGAAACAATTTGAATGGAATTTACTGAGGTAACGTTTATGGACTATTCTTGAGTGGTATGTCAGAATTATGGACACAGATCAGCTCTTTAGGTGAGCACCTTGGATTTTAATCTGAGAGCAAGTAAGGAGCCTTATAAGTAATTTGATGATGAGCATGGGGTAAGTAGATAGGAGTTTATCATGAAGAAGCAGAAACTGAGTGAATTTCAGGTCACAGAATTAAACTATTTGGGGAAAGATAAAGGGAACCATACTCTTTGGAATGGACTAATAGAAGGTCTCTGTGGTAAATCCAAAGATAATGTCACTGAAACATTAGTAATTAAAAAGTAGTGTATCAGTTTGAGATATTTAAAATGGTTGAGATGATCAGTTTTTCAAATAAAATACCAGAGGGAAAGGTCTGAGTTTTGATGATTGTGGCATTGGTACTATGAATTTGCAAAGAGGACCTGACTCAAGTTAATTCAGGTATGGTTCACAAATAGAGTCTGAAGTTTTGGCAGATTATTAAATTAGCAACATCGTGTGAAAAAGCAGATTTTTATATCATTACTCTGTCACTTACTAGCTATGGCACTTGCCACATAGAGAATTAACTAAATCTAGGTGCCATCCTGGTGGTGCAAGGATTAAGTCACAACACTATGAAGCTATCCACAGCCACCCCAGCAGCAGCATGAATTCGATACCTGGCCAGGGGAGTGACCCATATGGCACAGCAGACCTCTTCTGTTGCCCTTGCTCTCCTCAGCAGTGTATTTTACTCAATCTGCCTCCACTCTGTTCTGTTCTGTTCCCCACTCTGTCTGAATCCTGGGTACCTGTGGCCTGTACTCCATTTCTTGCATGCAAAAATAAATAAATATTTAAAAAAGAAAAGAATTCACTAAATCTAAGGATCTCAGAATAGTTATCTTCATGTAATTAGTTCTTAGTAGTTTTGGAGTAAGTAGACAATAGTTAAATAATATAGTAATTTTCAGAGGAATACTTTCATGTTATAAAAATGATAGCAATCTAAGATAGAGAATTGAGGTGAAATCCACAGAAAAGGATAAGATCATTGTGAGTTGTCTAGTGGTGAGGAAGGAAAAAAAAGGAGCCAGCAGCTTAAATAACTTTTGTGCAAATCTATAAAACCCGTGGTTATAGGATCAAACACTATGCATTTTAGAAGTTGTATTTTTTCCAGGCCTTGTACAATCTAATATTTAATGTCAAAATAGTGCTATGCAAGGCAAAATGAGAGCCAAGAATAGTCAAAAATATAAGGCTGTTTCTTTCACTGTTCTTTAAAAGTTTTATTTAGGGGTCACTGAGTTAAGTTAAGGATAAATGTTTTATTCTGGTGTCTTAGAATACAGAAATAATAAATGTAAATTTTAAATAATTGAGAATATAAATTCCACCCATTATAGAAAGCTTATAACACAATGTAGCTATATAAAAATATTAATTTTATTCTTTTAAATCTATTTGTCTGTTGAAAAATCAATTACATATAACCATTAATGTTTTTTTTTCTTTTTTCCTTTCAATTAGTTTATTTTTTCCCTCTTTTTATATATATTGGACATCAGTTGCGATCCCCATGGATTTCCCACCACCATTTCACCAGCGCACCATCACCTCATTCCCTTGTGCTCTTTCTGCCCTCAACCCACTCTCCCCTCCTATTTATCCTTGTCTTTTTGTTTTTGTTGTGTTTTTTATTAGTAGTAGTAGTAGTAGTATTGTTACTATTCTTTTCCTTGGTTGCTTATTTAGTTCCCTTATATTCCTCCTAGGGGGAAACCATCCAGTATTTTTATTTTGCCTTCTTACTTATTTTGCTGAACATACATAATCCCTTCCAGTTCCATCCATGTTTCTATCTTTTTTGATTGCTGAATAGTATTCCATCATATATATGTACACATCTTCTTGATCCCATCAGCTGTGTTTGGGCATTTAGGTTGTTTCCAGGTCTTACCTTCAGTAAACATAGGTATCCTTTTGAATCAGTGTTTTTGTGTCCTTTGGGTATATTCCTAGGAGTGGGATTGCTGGATCATATGGGAGTTCCATTTTTAGTAGTTTGAGGAGCTGCCATACTGCTTTCTATAGTGGTTGGACCAGTTTGCATTCCCTCCAATAGTGTTAGAGAGTTCTCTTCTTTATATCCTCACCAATATTTGCTGTTGCTAATTTTTTTGATATGTGCCATTCTCACTGGTGTGAGGTGGTATCCAATAGTGATACAGCCATTAATGTTATCATGAGGGATTCTTGAAAAGTGTTTTCTGTATTGACTGTTTTACAAGTTAACTCTAAAATTGCTATTCTAGAACTTAACTGAGATTTGAAGATGGGTGTTATTTATATCATGAAAAAAGTTTCTAGAAGTTTCTTTTCAGATATAATGTATTCTTGTTTGTCAGATAGATATACATTTCATTATATCCATTTCCTCAGCTTTCAACAAGCTAGATGAAATAACAAAAACTAAAATAAATAAGGAAAAATGAAATATATATTTTAAAATTATTTGTTGATTGCAATTCATTTTTCTAAAGTTTCATAAATAGATAAGAAGACTGTATAGATTTTAAGAATGAATTTTGATGGCATTTTGTAAACAATAAATTAGAGTTTTTGGCCATTATAAAACTACCGTTATCTTATCAGTTATATTACAAAAAGTATTACAAGTATTCCTGGCTTGAGAACCAATTTTATTTTCTTCTTAGAGTATTAAAATATAAGTTAAACTAAAATTTGCATTTTACATTTTGCATATTTAGCTATATGAATCATATTTCAGCATTTGAAAAAAATTTATATTTGAAACTCATGGAATCAGTTTTGTGCCTGCTAACTTGCCTGTGTTTGTGAAAATCAGACATTAATATCTGTATGTGTTCTGCCCATAGAAGGCTGTGCATAGTAGGAATATTGAGTTATTATGGAAGAAACATATACCTTTAAAAAATATGGGATTTAGAATTTGAAAATTTTGCTTTCATTTTTTAGAAGCCATCAATGTCTTTGAACAGAAATAATTTGAAAATGGCTGAAATGCCACACATATTGATAAGCAAATTGCCTTGATTTCAATGTGCACTAAATAAGAGTTAAGCAGAGTATTTGGCTTTCCACTGTTTCTTCTTCATTTAGGTTCTCCAGTATTAAATGCCTGAAGCCCAAAGATGATTCAGGTATTCTACTATACTACAGATTGTGTATTTTTTAGAGTTATATTACCTATAAATTATAAGTAGCCTAACTAAAACATCTGCAGTGTGTGGCAATTTCAATACAATTTAATTTTCACTAAAAGCATGAGAGTCAATAAGAACACCGCTCTGTCAGCAAAACTTGAGCTTAGAAATGTTATTCATGGTATAAAAGGATTATTTTAAAATGGAGCAAAATATGTTAAGTGATACTTGTTATTTTGTTAATAATCTGTTCTCATTTATCTTGATTTCCCCTAGTATGTTCTACAATTGTAAAATAGATAATTGCAACTTCTTTATATTTTACATATGCATCACTACATAAAGATGATGGACACCATCCTTAAAAGCTACTTTTAGAGCAATATGAAAATAGTTGTGTTTGATATTCCACTTTACTGCCTCCAAACAGTTGATTTAAAAAGTCACAAGAAAGAGAGTGTGGTTGCAAGTAAATTGGAACAGCTTCCATCAGTTTCTAGTTTTACAAAATTTCTTACTATATCTTTTTGGGAGACAATGTTTGGTGGTCCTTCTCTGAGCTGTTTGTACTTACATGCTTAGTGAAACTGATTTGACCCTTTAAGTCATAGGATCTTCCCCTTCCACCTTCAGCAGATGACGCCTCTAAGGTATCCACCCAGGAAACTCTTGCTTGAGGTGTGAGGAGTGAAATGCTTCTTTATCAGGTCTTCACACTTTACCATAATTGGTAGATTCTCTGTGGTCTTTTGGGGGATAATTGTGGTTTCACTTCTTTACTAAAAATGGAGAGTTAGTCTTTTGCTTTAGATTTGTTTTTTGTACACTTTGGGTTTCAAATATTGATAAGTTCAAGAAAGATGCTGATCCTTTGTTGTTTTTAACTGTCCTCTAAAATATTTGTATCAGTAGTAAAATTGGAAATGGAAATTGGAAAACCTTAGCACAACCTGTATATCTCTGGGGGAGAAACAAAACAACAGGAATTGAAAATTCTATGTTGAAAATTTAATGAAGTTAACAAACATGAGCAAAATGCTAACCCAACTTCCAGATGCCATAATAGTAATACAATAATGGTTGGATGTCATGATCATTGTCACCATCATCATAAGATTGGGTTTTATTTTTTGCTATTGTCAAAATTTTTTGTTTATATTTCATTTTATATTTTGAATTAATTCAAGTTAATGATTACATATTTTATTTTGAATGTAATACTAAATGAATTAATTCCAATAATTTATACTTAATTTTGGATAAGAATAGCAGTTTTTTATGTAGTGATCTTTGATATTATAATAAGATACAGTCATGTTGATATACATTAATATCACAGAAGCATCAATATATTAATTCTTATTTGTTGTATTCTCAAGTTTAGTGATGCACAATTGTCTTAAGTTTATTTAGCATTAAATAATAGCTGTAGTCTTAGGCTTACTATAGTTGTTTAATTATTTCTCTTTGTTTCCCAGCTAGAATATATTATGTACCTTACTTAACCCTCACTTTGAATGAGACTTTTCTATTCTGTGAGTCTCTTTTTTTTTTTTTTTTGTTATTAAATTCCTGGTAGAAGATTTCTAGAATTATAAACTAGCTAACCTGAGTCTGCCTGGAGAAAAGTTTTGATGTATCAGCATAATGTTTAAAACATTTTTAAATTTAAATTCTTTCATTCAGGTCATGGTGTCACCATTTCTCTTCAGACTCTACCTCAGTAATAGTATTTTATGTGTAACTACTTCATACATTTATGTTAGATCACCACTGAAGGGATTTGAGGTTTTGACTCCTAGACCTGTATCTCTGAGGTCACTTCCAACTGGAAGGCTTTTGTGTATCCACATGGCTTTCTCTTTAATGGAGAGTTGAACAAATTGGTTATTTGAAGCCTCTGTCCCATCCTTTGCACTCTTTGGTGGTTCCCTGACCCTCGCAGCTTTCTGAGAGGAATGATTATTTCTACATTGACTACAGATCATATAGAATAACATGTTATGGATTTTGTTCATTGTTTTATAGTCTACAAAGATATTCAAGATAAATGCATTATTTATTATTTAAAAAGTAGAAGATTTAGGGCCTCCCTGGTGGTGCAGTGGGTTAAGCAACACACTATGAAGCAAAATGCAGCCATTGCAGCATGAGTTTGATCCCTGTGGCCAGCCAGGGAGGGGACCCACATGGCATAGCAAACCTATCCTGCCTCGCCCGCTGCTGCCCTCGGCAGTGTGTTTCAGTCAGTCTGCCTGTTCTGCTCCCCACTCTGTCTGGTGAATCCTCTCACCGCCCGCAACTCTGGCCTGTACCCCAGCTCTTGTGTGCATAAATAAATAAATCTTTAAAAAAAAAAAGATTTAGATCCTACCTTATGTTCAGTTTTGTCATTGACTATTTTTCTTTTAGAGCAGTTTTTGAATACTGTATGTTAAAAGTATAACTTAGCTTGAGCCTTATTGGCAAATTTGGGTGACCAGTAAAAGAAGCTCATAATTAATATTCTTGATATAAATATCATGGAGTTTGGGTGGGCTAATGATCAAGAAAATGAGGTAATTTAAAGGGAAGTGGCTTGTATTTGTTAAGAAAGGTATCAGATCTAAATTATTATTAATTATTCTTAGTATTTTATAAGTATGAAGTTGAGCCTCTAGTATGAGTAGTACCACAAAATTAGAATTGTCATTCAGTGGTTCTAGTGGATTATTGTAGTCAAACTGCCTTATAACCAATGACAGGTCTTCATATGAAATTGATCATTTTTTAACTTTGGGAGGAAAAAGTAACATAGTTAAAAAAGAGAATCAAATTTGGTCTCATTAACTGATATTAGTTAGGATATACTAATATATTTCTTTCTCAGCTTAAAGTCAGTAGTAATGTATCTTTTGTTTAACCAAAGGCAACAGACTCAAAGAGCACTTTAGGAATCTGTCAATGTGAATTTACTTCTATAGAACCTGAGAAAGTCAGTCATTAATTCTTAAAATTAATATGTTCCATATCAGTATTTGAAAGGAATTAATAAGTGCTTCTCTTAGACTACTGTATGTAGTATAGACATATAAAAAGAATATATAAAAACATATAAAAAGAAATTTGGCAATCTATATCAAGATTATAACCAGGATTCTGCACTCTAGGAATATAACTGAATTTTTCAGAGAAACATTGTACAATGTTCTCACATAATTTTTTAACAATGGAAAAAATCTGTGTGCCAAATAATGAGGTTATACAGTAATGATTATTCATTTATAGTATATTTATATGATAAAATAGCATAATATTCAAATTCAATATTTTGAATATATGATGACAAAATTATGATGATAAGTGGAAAATAAGATCAAAAAGTTTGAATATGTCAACCAAAGTTTGGATTTAAAATACATAGGTATTTGTGTATATATATATATATGTAGGTATTTATGCATATTTAAACTATATGGAAGCATATCTAAATGTTTATAGAGTTACCTCATAATATTATGGGTGTTTTTTTATTCTTCATATGTTTCAAATGTGTTTTTTTTTAATGAGTATAAGAAGCATATAAGAAATACAATATAGTAATATTAAAACCTTTTAATCCCAGAAGATATTATTGATTGTTGAAATAATGCTATACTGTATTATATATGTGTGTATGCATAAGTCTGTGATGTATAAAAACAAACATATAAACATTTTACATATAAGACATAAGATATATAGAACATTATAAAAATTGTAATTAATTAGACAAATTTCAGTTACAAAGAGCAGAAATCATTGCAGCTACTTGCACAAGGGCTTTGTAGGGATTGATGCCACATGAAGGTGAAGGGCACAACAGCACTTGCTCTGCTCCCCCTTGATGTCGTGACTAGGCCTGGAGTCTCCCAGGTGCCCATGGGCACAAGGCTGGGCACCTTGGCTCTCACCCATGTGTCCTTGGTCTCTAGTAGGTTAGATTGTATTTTTTCCACAGCATGATGTTCCTGAGTTTTAAAAAGAACACTATCAGAAACTGCAAGATTTCTTAAATCTAAGAATCGAGACTGCATATTCTTATTTCTATCGTTATTTGTTAAAATAAATAAAAGGACATCTCAGAATCAAAAGGTAGGAAATTAGATGCTTGGTGGGAGGAATTGCAAAATATTATTTTTGCCATGTTTCAATTAACTACATTGTGGAATGTACTCAGACCAATAGGATATTGAAACATGCTTGCAGTTAGGGCTATCTTCAGAGAAAATGAGAGACCATGGGCAAGAGGGCCCAGTAACTGTAGCCATACCAGCTCAGCCAGGCATCCCTGCCACCCCAGTCACAGACTCCAACATGTGATCTTCCAGCACGAGGATCTGAAGAGCCATTCTGAAAAATCTATAACTCTTGTGAAATTGTATCTATCTGTAGTTTTAACACTAAATGCTGTGCAGTACAAGCAACCCAATGATAATCACCTATGATACAAGGCAAGGAATGAGAAGTTACCAGGTAAGATAGTGGTTTAGAGCTGAGCAGCAGTGGCTATAGCCAGAGACTGAAGCTGCCAGTCAAGTCTTTCAACAATCATCAACAATGGAACAACACCCTAAAAGAGTAAATATTTTCAGGGTCATCCTTACTGCAGAGAGCATCTCTCTTCAGTTATTCTGCAGTGTGTCTAATAAGCAAAAACTAAATTATATCAAGAACCCTACCTATAGCAGAATCTGAGAAAGGCGGATGTTGGCATTCCAAAATCAAAAGTACAGGAGCTCATATAAGAATGTATAATCAATGTTAAGCAATCTACCGGAGCTACTACAGTCAAAGTTCTTTTTCCTTTTATTAATTGTTTCCACTTTCATGAATTTTGTGACTCTATATTCCTACACAGTTATATAAAGGAGGATACCAACACTCCTATCATTACATTTTATATTTACAAAGATCTAATCTGCCTTCAGATTGATAATTGCTTAACTCATATACCAAAAAACATAATACTTATTTGGTAGAATCGAATACCTTATAATTTTATTTAGAATGGTGAGAAAAACTCTTGTTTTTTTCTTTAAGTTTTTTTATTTTAAAGATTTATTTATACATACAAAAACTGGGGTACAGGTCAGAGGTGCAGGTCGGGTGGTGGTAAGAGGATTCACCAGAGATAGAGTTGGGAAAAGACAGGCAGATAGACTAAAGCACACTGCTGAGGGGAGCAGAGGGCAAGACAGGAGAGGTCTGCTGTGCCATGAGGGTCACCTTCCTGGCTGGGGATGGACATGCTACCTTGACTGCAGATAGTTTCATAGTGCTGCCAATTAACCCTTGTGCCACCAGAGAGGCCCCAAACTCTTATTTCTTTTACTTAGTCCTTTTTCCATTTTCCTGCCTAACTTATTGTCAAGTTCCTTATGTAACTTAGGGTCCATGTAACCTATTTCCTTTACTTGGACCTTTGGTTTCCCTTCTCCTGTTTTCCAAATTATATTTAATATATCTCACCCTTCACTTTCAAGCCTAACTATCATTTTCTGAGGGAGACTTTTCTTGCCTCCCCAAACTTTATTCACTTCTGTTTTGGGCATCAGTGATGGTGGGTATTTCTTCCATGTTACCCAAAGAATAGGGGATGAGTAAATTAATTTTAGAAGGAAAATACCTAACAAAGGGGTGAGCAGTAAGAAAATAGTAATAATAAAATTTAGCTGAAATAAAAGGTACAGGCCTATTTGTATTCTCAGGCATTTGAATCTTTTCTGATTTTTCTCATAGCACAAACTGCCTGGCAGAAAAGAGCTTAAGGCTTCTCAGTTGAACTTGCCTTGAAGTGGGGTTGTGTAGTGTGGCATTAGAGTGATAGTTAATGCTATGTGTCAGCATAGCTCCACCTGGAAACCCAGTTTTTCTTGAAACACCTGAGATTTGATGTTGTTGTGAATATATATTAGATGTGACTCATATTTAAATCAACAGATTTTCAGTAAGGCAGAGTACTCTCCATCGGTGGATGGGTCTCATCCAATCAGTTAAAGGCCTGGAGAGAAAAGGACTTCCTCTTGAGGAAGAACAAATTCTGCCTCCAGATTGAGTCTTTAGACTCTAGGCACTCTCTAGATTTTAGACTTACCAGCCAACATGACCAATTTCCTTCGGATTTTCTCAGTCCTTTTCTCTGTTTGTCTCTATCTCTCTCTTTCTCACTATGTCTCCACACATATCATACTGGTCCTTTTCTCTCTGAACCCTGGCTACTACAGAGAGAGGATGGAGAGCAGTGGAGAGTTAATCTGCCAAGTGCAAGAATTGTGCTTGACTCTCCACTTACAGATGGCTATTTTAATTCCCATAGAAACCCTAGAAATGATTTTAATTATTGACTTCTAACAGAAGAACAATTCAGCCCCAAAGAAGAGAAGATTGTGTATGCAGTATACACGTGAAGCTGCTCTCAAGAACCCAGCCATATCTATCTTCAGACCCTCTGTGAGTCTCATTATCTAGCTGCCTGCTGTCCCTGAGAGGAATTGGCTGTGGACCCTTAATTAACCAGAGTGGGCAGTGTGCTTCTATATAATGGAGGCGCTGGGAATAGAAGAGTGCAAAGGATAGCCCTTTAAATGTTATTGAGAACCTAACATAATTGTCACTTGGGTTTTACTAGCAATCTTTTCCCTGTCACTGCTAAAGGTTTCAGAGATGACGAAACAATTTCCCCAGCTTAGAGGGAAAAAGTAGTATTTCTCCAGACCCCCATTAGTGAACTTGGGAAGGTTTTTTTTCTTGCTTTCAAATTTATTGCCTAATTCCCCTGAAGCAAGTCCCACATACCTCTATTTCACTGAGACTAACCTTGGACAAATGTTTATACCCTAAATGAAGTGTGTGTGAACTTTCTGCCTCCTATTTTGCTCTTCCGCCTTTAGTAGGAATGATTGCTAAAAAAAATGATAAAACCAAAATTATGATAGTCTTGGGGAAGGAAATGTAAATTAATCATATTCTTTATATTATAAATAAAGGAAAACCTTCAAAGACAAAAGCCAAAGCTTTGTTCCCTAAATATCTCATTATTTAGATCTTCCCTAGAAAGCTTCTAACATGTAATTTTAGAACCATTGACTATGATGACCTTAAGGCATCACATTAGAAGCAGTTTCTCTCAGGATGTCTAAGTGGTTGGAATCTTAAGTAGAGGATTGATTTTGTTATATTAATAATGTGCTTTCTTTGATTTTTGTTTGGAATTTTGTAAAAAATATTTTCGGTGAAAAACACATTAGGCACAAAGATAATATGATGATAAAAGTTAAAGAATTTTAGCAGCTATGAGACATTTTAAAACTTGATAGAAGGGAATATTTTTAAATTTTAAATAGATATAAATAAAAACAATTACTATAAATAAACTCCCTTTACCAAGGTATATATAAATATATGTGTTGTCACAGGGGAAATTCAAATAAGAAAATTATCTTTCTATTTTTAAGAAATTTGTCATCTACTAGGGATGACAAAGTAAATATAGAGAAAATAACAAAATAACTGAAACTTAAACATAGCCTGAGAGCTTTGATCATTGCATAGTGCATGATCTATGTTGGAAAGTGGAAAAATCATTTTAAGTTGAGGTGACTGAACTTGAGGAATACATGGATTTCAACAATTTTTGATAGCAGGAAACTGTTCTGGGAAGAAGGGAAATCTTTGAAGGGAACAGAATTGTAGAAAATAGAAGGGAAAAGAGAACCATATTCACAGGAGCCTACTGTGGAAACAGTTCAGGTAATTTCCCAAACAGTGTGGGTAATTTCTCTAGTGTACCTGAAGCAGTTAAGAAAAGAGGTAGTGCTGAAAATCTAGTGTCCCTAACACCAAATCTTATGTTTTCCCAAAAATGCACTGGGAGAGTGGAGGCACATTTTAAGGGCTCATGACTTAGGTTTTGCCTGGGGTAGAGGGTATAGATCAGAATAATATATAAAATAGAAAGGTTAGTATAAAGTTACGAGTTTGGACTATGTTTCAGTAAATGCCCTCATTCAGGTTAATTTTACATGTATTAAAATGTATTACACACCAATTCTAATTTTGATGCACCTTAGTTTTAAGAAATTTGTATTATGTCTTCCATCTTCCTAAGTCCAATAGATTAATATTCCTTCTTATAAATTTGTATCTTTCTGGCACTTGGTCAAGAAAAGGAAAAATAAAGGCAGTAAATAGCAAATTGAAAAATTATTGCTACAAAATTTAAGTTAAATCAACTACCAAGATAAAAAGAGTGAAAATAAAGGGATAAACAAAGGATTTAAAATAGGAGCTATAAAAGACCAGAAGCAGAGTAAAAGGAAAACTGTATTACTGGCTTTAAAATGCAAATACAATACCTATAGCAAAGAAATAAAGTTGATATAAATGAATGTTAGATTGAAAACAATTGAAATCAAAGTGAAATAAGAAGATAAAATATGCATTTAAAGTGGAGAGAATAAGCATTTTCTCATGTGCCTGTTGACCATGTGTATGTCCTCTTTGGAGAAGTGTCTTTTAAGTTCTTCTGCCCATTTTTTGATTGGGTTTTTTACTTTGTTTTTCTTGAGTCTTATGAATTCTT
>JAGFMF010012055.1:661510-773922 GCA_019455555.1 Galemys pyrenaicus
GAGGGACTGAGGTGATGGTGCACTGGTGAGATGGTGATGGGGAATACATGGGGATTACAATTAATGTCAAGTATATGTAAATTTTAAAATATTTTAATTTAAAAAAATGAAAAAAAAAAGGAAAATAAAAATCTTTTCATATACTTGTTGACTATTTTGTGTGTCTTTTAAGAAATGCCCCTTCAGGTGATTAACTCATTTCTCTAATCAGGTTATCATGTTTTTGCTATGGAGTTGTTTGAGATTCATATGTATCTTGTATATTGAATTTTTATCAGAGAGATAGTATGCAATATTTTCGCTTGTTCTCACTTCTTATGGGCTAAATTTTACTCTGTTGATTGCTTTTTTGCTGTGCAGAAGCTTTTTAGTTTGATGCAGTCCCACTTTTCTATTTTTGCCTTTGTTTCCTGTGCTTTTGGTGCTATTATATCTTCAAAAAATAATTGCCTACACCAATGTCAAGAAGTTTTTACCCTATGTTTTCTTCTGTTAGTTCTGTGGTTTGGCTCTGATGGTTAGATCTTTAATGCATTTTGAGTTAAGTTTTATATCTGGTGTGACAAGAAACATTCCATTCTTCACGTGAAAATTCAGTTTTTTTAACACCATTTACTGAAGAGACTATTTTCCCATTATGTATTCTCCCTTGTCTGAGATCATTTAATATTACTATTTCTGGGATCTCTGTTCTGTTGCATTTGTCGATATGTCTGTCTAAATGCCAGTACCATACATTTTGATTACTGTAGTTTTGTGTTAACATTTGGCATCAGAAAGTATTATGCCACCAGCTTTGTTCTTGGTCAATATTGTTTTCGCTATTTTGGGTCTTTGTGGTTTCATATAAATTTTAAAATGTATTTTTTCTACTTTTGGGAAGAGTTCTGAGATTTTGATCGAGATTACATTCAATATGTAGACCATTACTAGTAGTGTGGCTATTTCAACAATATTAATAATTTTAATCCATACACATGAACTTTATTTACATTTATGTGTCTTCTTTAATTTCCTTCAACAGTGTTTTAAAATGTCCAATGAAAAGGTGTTTCAGCTCTTTGGTTGAGCTCATTTCTAAGTTCATATTCTTTGTTTTATGAATGGATTATTTGCTAATTCCATTTTCATATAATTTGGGCAAGGGTATAGAGAAAAGGCACACTTGTACACTATTGATGAGAATGTAAATTGGTGTAGCCATTTTAGAAAACAGTTTTGAAGCTTCCTCAAAAAATTAAAGTAGAACTACCACATGGTTGAGCTGTCCCACTTCTGAGTAGATACCAAAAATAAATGACATCAGTATCTTGAAGAGATTTCTATATTCTCATGATCACTGCAGCATTATGTACAAAAGTCAAATGATGGAAACAACCTAAATATCTGTCAAGAAATGAATAGATAAGAAAATATGTGTATATACCAAGTAGATAAGCATGCATGTATATATGTAATGCAATATTATTTAGCCTTTGAAAAAAGGGCATCTTTCATTTGCATCAATATGGATTAAGCTGGAGGACATTGTGCTAAATTAATAAACTAGACATAGGACAAATACTGTATGATCTCACTTATGTGTAAAAACATGGACCTCATAATGGCAGAGAATGGTTGCCAGGTGTTGTGGGATGGGGAAATGAGATATTGGTTAAAATGTGGAAAGTTTCAGTTATGTAGGATGAATAATCTCTGGAGAGCTATTGTATAGCATGGTAGCTGTAATTAATAATACTGAATTAAATTTTATTATATTGAAAATTTCAAAGAGTTGCTATTAAGTGGTGTTATACACAACAAACATAACTTTGAGGAGTTGGATTTATCAATAATCAGTTAATATGATTGCAGAATCCATTACATAATGTGTAAGAAGACAAAAATACCATACATATCTTAAATATGTGGAATAATTGTCATTTATATCTCAGTAAAGCTGGAAGGGGGGCATAGTAATACAATAAGCTTGATTATGGAAGAAAAAGGGGAAAAGATAGACAAAGTACAAATAGACCTGTAAACATTAATCAGAGGAGGGGGGTAAATAAAAGAGACTAACAGTGGAAAGGGTGGAGAGAGGGAGGCTTTCATAGGTGCTGAAGGGCAGGCCTTTTGGTAATGGACAGCAGAGCATTCTTGACTCAGTGTATTTGAAGTGTGGTAGAGCTGATTGGACTTGCTGAGAGTTCTTTTAATCCTGAAAATTTGGCACTGTATTCTAAATGGAATAACTGGAGCAATCCAACAGGGGTGAGGTTAATTTCTAAACCTATAGGTCAGGAGGAACCAGAAGAAATCATCACAATTGGTCTTACAGGCTTTTTGTTTGTTTTATTGTTATCAAAATCTCTTTAGTGCACTATATCATTATTCTGAAACATCAAACTTTTCTAAAACCTGTTGAGAAGTATGAATAAGCTGAAGTTAATGTTTTCTTTTGGTGAAGTTATATTTATACCATTTAACCCTTTTTACACTGATATTTGGATGAAAGGGAAAAAAAATTTCTAATCAGAATGATGTGATAGTCCTAGTGGTTGGCACTAAAGGATTCTCAGTTTGTTAGTGGATATTGTCCCACTCATTTAAACATTGATTAACTTCATAATCTTGGTGATCTGATTTTTTAAATTGAGGGTAATGAAAATCTGAAATATTTCATTTACTGTGGCAGATATTTGTTTATATATGAAATATTCTAATCAGCATACCATTTAGTTTTAATGCTGTTTCTGTTCTTCTGAAGGGAAAACAGTCATTACAGAAGCTACTTTTAAGTTCCATGGTTGGATCTGGGCTTATAACCAACAATTCTCTGTACAAAGACTCTAAACTTTGTGCCACCACTATAATGCTGTCCCAGAACTGTGCTCACATAATATATAATTCTGCTCATTAGTGGGTAGGCAAAATGATAATGTTAAGAAATATTATGTAATTGGTCGGCATATGATATATTTGGTGTACATAATTTTAAACATGGGTAAATATGTTTTTAGAGGATGTTTTCACAACAAATATGCTACATGCAATCTATTGACAGGTAGTGCTCTCTTTCCCGAACCCATCATGGGCCAGATATATCCTAACTGGCTTTAGACTATCTTTTACAAGAATCTATTTAGAGCAGTATTTCCAGCAACTTGATGCTAAAAAAGTATATCAAGTGTACAATTAATACAATCTCTTTTCTTTGAAGTCATTTTATCTTATTTTGTTTACTCAAGAATTGAGTGTTCTTAAAGACAAGTTATTATATAAGTGAAGATATCAGTCATAATAGACTGAATATTGAATTTAAATTCAAGGATATAAGGTTGGAACAATAAATGACTTAATATTTTTATTTACATTGATCTTTCTCTTAGCAATTGTTAACTAGCAAGATTTGCTTTAATAATTAAATTCACATCATATGCCAAATGAAATTTTAGGATTCATGAATTTAAAAAAAAGAACAATATAATGAACAATTAAAATTCTTCAAAATTAATGTGAGCATCTGGTTATCTGGTCATAGTGGCAGTAAGACTTTTGACCATAAAAAGCAAAGGAAGGGATTGTAACAAAATTAGGTGAGTATATTCCACATATTGAATTAAATAGTTTTGGTTTATATCAGATACTATAAATGTCATAAATAAATGATGGCACATAAGAAGTTGACTCAGTGTTTTTTAGAAATCAGATAAGTATTTTAAAATAAAATGGCCAATACTATTTAAATTAACGTTTAAGATACACTTTGTTGAAATAATGTAAGTTGATTTACCTGTATATTTTTAATCAAGTTGGTACATAATTCTGATTGTTATGATTTATTTTATAAACATAATTGAAAATGTTAATAAAAATTGTTATAGGGGCCTCCCTGGTGGTGCCAGGGATTAAACACCTCACTGTGAAGCACCTATAGCTATGTAGTAAGAGTTAGATACCCGGACAGGGAGGTTACCAACATGGCGCAGCAGACCTCTCCTGCCTCACCCACTGCTCTCCTCAGCCTTGTATTTCAGACAGTTTGCCTGTTCTGCTCCCTGCTCTGTCTTTGGTGAATCCTCTCACCCCCTCCCATATTCTGGCCTATACCTCAGTTCTTGTATGTATAAATAAATAAAAATCTTCAAAAAATGTTTTTATGTCAGTAGTACCTAAAGCACATTTCTATGAATATCAAGTAGCTAGTCATTTGGTAATAATTAAATTATAATATAAACTAATATAATACATACCTAAACAAAGATGTTTTCAAATAATTTTATTGACAAAGCAAATTTAATTTCATCATTATTCTTAAGTTTTTAAAAGCAAAGTTATAAAAAGTTATGTGCATTAAATGCAACCAATACAGTGACCACTTTAGACTAAAAGATTATGTTTTTCCCTTTTACATATTTTAATTTTTTTCTATAATGACTATAACTTTATATATAGTAAATGTTTCTTTTAAGAATATTTAGTGAAACATAGCAATCTAGATGAATTTTCTGACCTGACAGCTGGTATGGGGTTGATACTGGAAGGCCTTTGGCTTCCATTAGCAGTGAGGCATGGGACCAGCAGACAGTAGTTAGCAGAGGAGAAATATTATCTGACTTATGTTTATAACTACCTTAAAACACTTTTCTGTACTTAACCTGTAAGGTGGCATTCTTCTATCTGTGTAAATGCTTCATACAAAACATAGCAAATGTAATGGCCTGGCAGGTACAAAACTTCACTGAGTGAAGGGTACCAGGCTAAGGGGTTAGAAATAGCCACACTGTGTGAGTGGTGAGAGAACACCCATGAACTGTGGGTGGGGGGGTGAATTTTGCTATTTAGTTCATAATGAGAATAATTGTTGTCATTTGGGAAGGGGAGCAACTAACTTGTCAAGAAAAGGTGAAAATGGGTGTTTTTATATGTATTTTGAATTTTGCAATATGTGACAACATAGGCATGTGGGATAAATCTGACTGTTGAATGTTAGTTTGTAGTCTTTGTGTTGTCCCCACCCATAGTGCACTGACTGATTTGAAATGTTTCAGTAGTTTCGTAAGTGATCTTGTGTTTGCCCTCATGTTTTCATTGCCACTTTGATCTTAATCTTAGTTTATGTAGCTGTCCTTTTAATGTATCGATCTGGTTTGTTCCTACATCTACACAGTCTTGTCCTTGCACTTCTTGGTTTTAATTCCATTTCATTGTTTGTTACAATTCATGCTAAGTTATTTAAAAAGAAAATTTTCACCTTTTAAAAATAATAACCTTGTTGACTCAAAGGCAGACAAAAAAAGGGCACAAAAGATGTACTTTTTTGACTGTCGACCCTCAAGGATTATGGAGTGTGGACATTTCTTAAGACATAGTTTTAATTTTGTAATGGGGTCATAGAAATCTGAATTGAGATGTTTGGCCTACTTTTAATTAGGTCCTCCCTTTTAATACAGCCTTTATTAAGATGGACTTGATTTCCATTGGGAGAAAAAAATGAGAGCAATATGATAGAAACTGCAATTATGAGACTCTGTAATGTAATGACACATGGAAAATTTTCCAGAAAAAGTTGAAGATGTGTTTATGGTGAACTAGTTACACATAAATAGATCACTGGAGGTAGAATGGATGTCATATACCATATGGTCATATAATTTAAAGTCAGTATTAAAATCATTGTAAAATTTCCTCTTTAATAATCAGCAATTAAGAACAGGAACCTATATTTTACTGTATTTGAAAAATATATAAGCATGAAACCAAGGAGTGTTTGAACTGGATTCCCAGAGTTAAGGAGGGTGGGGATGGTTGAGTGGGTGATGTTGTACAAAAATGGGAATGAAAATATGTGAAAAATTACAATGATGCACTTTTTTGTTCCATTTTATCTCAAATATTGGTATCACTTTCATTATTCTAAGAAAGAATAGTAGAAAATGAATGATCTCAAGCAAAAAATATTCACATACGGAGTGTTGAATGTTTCCAACAGAAAAAAAGCAAAGACTGGTTTTGTTTTTCTGGGAATCTTGTTGACTGGACAGAGCCTGTACAGAAAGACAGTTTACAATCTTAAGTGAGTCAAGGAGAATATCTAAATAAGAAGATAGGCAAATAGAGTAAGAAAGGACTCAGAAGAAATGAAGATTTTTCAGAGAGCAAATGAAAACTTCAAAAATGCTATAAATCATTACCCTGAGAGAAATAAAAGGATACATTGCACCTCTAAAACAAAATGAGAATTGTAAAATTAACAAACAGGAGAGAATCTTACAAATTAAAAATTTCAAAATCAAAATAATATTTCAATATATGTGGTTGTAATATAAAATTAAAAGGAGCAACAATGAACAATGAGAAGGCAAGAGTTAACAACACATAGCAAAACTAATAGCACATTAATAGTAAGCTAGAATATGAATTAAATACTTCATTATTTTCAGATAACATGTTTCATTAAAAGTTTGATACCCAGCTAAATAATTAATTGAGCATGAAGACTGACTATAGACCTTTTAAGACCAAAATGTTAGCCTCCAATATATTTTTCTTAGTAATCTTCTAAGTGGTATACCATAAAATAGATGTAAACCAAGAAAGAGGAAGCTCTGAGATACAGAGCTTGGGGATCCCAGGGGATGAAGCAATGTCCTACATGGTCAGCAAGCAACCCAGAGGAAATATTTAGCAGAAAGGAATGGATCTGGAAAAGAGTGAACCCCAGATAGCTGAGTACCTATAAAAATGTATAGAATTTACACTTAAAATTTTAAGATAAATACTGGATATAATCACACCTCACATGTGATTTCTTCAATCAAGAAACAATTGATAACCCCTCATCGCTTTTCCTGAATGTTTTCCAATTCACTTTAGTTGCCTCTGTAACATTGAATGGTTTTAAAGTGCTGCTTTGTGTCCACATCTAACCGACTGGATTGTGAGTCTCTAGAGATTTGAGGATTTATTTGATTTTTCATATATCTGCAATGCCTCTCAGAGAGGTGGTGTGGTAAGTCTTTAAGATTTGGCAGTGATGCAGAGCATGTGTTTGAAAGTCTTTGGCTATTATTTCAACTTCAGAAAACATTTTGCTCTGAAATATTTAAGCAAGCTCATTTTATACGCATTGATTTAATTATAATAGCAAACTTATATAAAGCAAGTTCTGTGTTACAGTGTTGAATCAAAATAGAGAATGTTAGTAGTTATCATATGCACCAGGTATATAATGTATATGCTATATATATAATATCCATGTGCATGTAAAAACATTCAAAATGTAATGTGAAAATTAAATGTTTGTCTCTGTAGAACTAGTAACAAATCTTCTTTTTCTCTGGCTAAATTAAGAATTTTTTTCATGTATTTGAAAAAATAGAAATTTTGCCATGTGTATATGAACATTATCTGATATAATTCATTTATTAACTTGAAAACTTTTTTATTTTTGCCACATGTCGCCCTATCTCCCTGAAAGCCTAAATTCTAGATTCAGATAATAGGGTTTGTTTTGGTTTATTTTTTTCCCCCTTTATATTTCACATGAGTAAACTCATCCAGTATTTGTCTTTCTCCTTATGATTTTTTTGCTTAGTACCATCCCTTCCAGTTCCGTCCATGTTGTTGCAAATGGAAAGATTTCATCTTTTTTCTATAGCTAAGTAGTTATTTCATTGTGTGTATACATCACAGCTTTTTAACCCACTCATTTTTTGTTGGGCACTTAGGATGTTTCTGTAACTTGGGTATTGTAAACAGCACTGCAGTGAACAAAGGAATGTAAAGATTTCTTCAAGTGAGTGTTTTCATATTCTTTGGGTAGATACCTAGAAGTGGGATCTCTTGATTACATGATGAATTTATTTTTAAAAATTTGAAAAACCTTCAAACTCTTTCCATCAGGGCTGGCCCAGTCTGAATTCCCACCAACAGTGTATGAGGGTTCCTTTTTCACTTCCTTGCCAACACTTGTTGTTTCTGGTCTTTTTGATGTGGGTCATTCTCACAGGTGAGGTGGTTTCTCCTTGTGGTTTTGATTTGCATTTCCTTTGTGATAAGTGATGATAAACATTTTTTTTTTTTCATATGCTTGTTGGCCAGCTGTATGTTGTTTTAAAGCAGTGTTTATTTAGCTTTTCTGCACATTTTAGCATATGTATGTATGTGTACATTTAATATGTAAAACAGCAAATTAAAAGTCACCACAGTCTTAGAAATTATATATACATTTTAAAAAATCCCTTTCAAGCTTATGGATATAGCTTGTTTAGATAATCAAATCATGACTCCCTGAGAACTAGAATCTTTTTAATGAGAAGACGCATTATCTGCAGTTCTTCTGCAAGCTGCAGATAATTCATGAAAATTGGAATTTAATAAATAAATAAGCTGGGTGTGTACTAAGTACAAGTTTATTGGCTACTGTAGAGAGTAGAAGAATCCAGCAATAATAAAAGTTATATTAGGAATAGGGAAGGATAAGTTTAACATTGTTTATATTTGAAAGAATCCTAATTGTACAAGGTGGAAATATAACATTTCTGTTCACCAGAAAGTTAAAGAATTTTAAGTGTGTGTGCGTGTGTGTGTGTTTATTTTGGTGAAACAAACTTAGAATTTCTCTTTTTACAGATCTTTGAATATAATATTTTCTAATATGTATTTTGCCCAAAACTTGTACCTAAACTGCAGAAGTGAGATATATAACAGGTTGTCAGAGAAAAAATATTGTGTGGCCATGCTTGTTTCTATATTGTTACTTGAATTTAACCAGCTTTCACTCACTGACGGATGGATAATCAGCAATGTATATTTTATTTAATTCATTAAATATTAATCCTTTCAAATAGGTTGAATTGATAATTTGCATGAATAACTTTGTAACTAGCAATTCTGATAAGTTCCTTGATGTGAAAGTGAGTGTTGTTAGAATGCAAATGCACTTCAATAAGTTTCTTTTCATTGTCAGTTACCTGATAGTCCCAAGCTTATTTTTTCCAAAAATGTAGCATTTGTAATGTGACATTTCTGAAGTGCAGTATTCACTAAGGAACACTAAGTTATAGTATTAAAATGATGTAATTTTTCACCATTCCTGTCAAATACGTTCAGAAAGAGAGAAAGTGTTCTCTCTATTTAGACCATGGGGAAATTGAGTCAAGGGGCTATTCAGTAACTTTTTAAGGAAAGTTAAGTCATGAGGCCTGAAGCTCTTTACATTCAGGAACTATTCATAAGAATAGTTTTGTCAGGTTTGACTTCTAGAGAGGAAGAACCTAAGAAATCCAATACCAATCTCATCATTTTGCAGATGATAAAATTCAGTTCAAGGGATTTACCTACTGCCACAAAAAATGCGGGAATCGAACTAGTAAGTTGGTGAGTTGATTCTAATCCTTTTGTTCTCTTCACTCCCGGACATTATGCCATGATCAATAAAGTTAACTCTAAATTACATTTAATTTAGAAAAATATTTACTTTCTCTTTAAATGTAAGTATTCCATCCTGGGAGAGATGATTTTCCTTCCACCTGCCTATGATAATTAGGTTGAATACTTAGTATTCATCCAAACCAGGGAAGGTAAAATCCCTAAGTTATCTAGACTGAATCATCATCTTGTCTTTTCCCTCAGGCAGGAATTTCTGTTGTGTATGAGAGAGAGATCAAGAGAGCTGACTTCACCCCCTCCAATTTGTTTCCCACAGAATGTCACAATACTCATACTTAAGTTTATAGCTTATGTTATCAGCTGTTGTTTATGCAAGCTGTGTCCCATTGTGCAGTCTTCCAAATACATCTTGTGTTTGTGTCCTGATTCCCTATGAAGGGCCAGTCTAATATTTATGCCTCTAATAACTATAAATAAACATTAACACAGGATGTTAGCAGGAGACTGCTCTGAATATAAGTGTTTCATATTTAACTATTGTAACTTTACTTTTCTCTCTCTAATAATATGTATTCATTAAAAATTTGGAAAAAAAACAAAACAATACTTATAATTGATCTGACTTTTTATGTTCCTTTTTTAGCATATCTTGTTCTATATCTTGTTATCTTTGGGTTAGATGCCAGTGCAAGAAAATAGATAACATCCTCTTACCAAAGTATGTATTTTCTTGTATTAGGGACAATCTACTTGCCAATCTTTACTTGACCATTATCAAGAAAACTAAACAAAAAGAAATACCCAGAGAAAGGCAAAAGAAAAAAAGAGAAAAACCATTCAATTCTGTGGCATTTGTATCCTTATTCAACTTGAAGTCCCTTTTAAAGAAAGAGTATGAAAGTGAATACTTAAGATAATTCATAAAAAACGTTGTCACTAACATCATGAAATCCAAAGTAATGTGTTAATAATTATAGTAGTTAGCTAAAACTTTTTTCCTAAATTTTTGATTTCATGCATTTTTACCTCTTTGTAAGATGTTGACTTTATATTTTTTTCTCTCAGAAAAATAGAAAGTTAATTCAATCTTCCCTTGAGCATGTGTTTTATTACTGATAGCTAAGATGAATAAAACATGCAGCTTTCACAAAGATAGACTTACTGTTTGTGGTACTGCTAAAGGTTTGTGCTCTAAAAACCCAGAGGTGCTGATCAATTCTGTTTCATACGAGTTCCATCCATAAGAGAGTGGGATGAAAGTATGATGTGTTACCAAGTATGCTTCTGTTAGGAGAAAACTTCTCTTTTGACCAGACATTGATGAGAACCAAATTCTTCACATAGTTTTATAGGCCTGATTATTGGAACAATTTTCCACTGAATTAACTTCTTGCTCCATATATTTCAAAATCTTTTTCTCCTCCACTAACCACTAACATATTTATATAAGGCATTGTGAGATATATTCTTCTTGTGATAAAACATTCATGTCACTGTGCCTGAAATTAACATTAGGGGAATCCCAGAAACCCATTCCTACCTTAGGAAGGAAGGGTAGGCTATTGCATATGGCGGGGATGGTGACTACATAAATAGATGCCATGAAACCCAGCTGAATGGAGCTATAGCTCACATTCACTCTAACTGGATCTCAACTTGCCCATGGCCGTTGTGCCACTTAGTAGGAGGGGAACATGTGATGGAGATTAAATTGTCTTGGAAAACAGTGCTAGACTGATGCTAGACTTCTTCCCAGGGCCTTTGGGGATCCCTGTAAATGAGGAATCCTAAAATTTAAACTTCAGTGAGTTTGCAGGAAGTAAACATCCTCTGCCTTCTGAAAGTTTACAGTCATCTTTGTACCACATTTTTCAACACAGGATCAGATTGGTATGCATTTCTGAACTCTAACCTTTTCTCTGGTATTATTTAGTTTTTTCATTAATGATTTTCCATTGTTTTAATGGTTGCTTCTTTTATTCTGGCACATTGTCTATACATTCTTTTCAAAGATGCCTTGCATCAGGAGTCCAGAAAGTATAAATGACATGCTGAGATGGTTTACTTGAGAAAAGTCTAAAAAAGGACCTATTTACTAAATTCAGAAGAGGAAGAAACCTAGCAACTAGCACTGTGGGAAATTTTTAATATCCCAGATCTGTCAAGGTGAATTGCAGAAAACACAGCATTGGAGTCTGAGAAAGCTGAGACTCCTAGGAGGGTGATCAAGGAGAGAAAATGTAATGAGAACTAAGGCATGGAGGCAGGGAGATGGAGAATTAAGCAGCACCCTCACCTCCCAGGTCAACTGGTTGTACCGTCCAACTGGCTGGTACCAATAATAACCACCTAGGGTCGTCAGTTCGTCAAAGCAGACACTGAATATCGCTGGTGTGGGGTGGGGTGGGGTGGGGGGATCAAACCAAATTTAACTAGCACAGGCTACAAATACCCTGAAAATATGGGAATATTTTCCCATATTTTTGCTGTTTGATTACCTAGGTAAATATCTATATGAATCTCTTTCATGGGAGAAAGCTCTTTACTATAAATTAAAACTCCATGAAGAAGGAAATGAAACTGGTATGGATTTGTGGTTGGTTGGCTTTGATGGTTTTGTTGGGTGTTCTGTTTATTGATGGCAGGGGCTAAAGTAAACAGCATTTAGAAAAAAAAACAGAAGTCCAAATGGCTCTATGAATTCACACAGTCCTATAATACTTAGGAATTTCTTGCCTAACATATTTGTGAAGGGTACATATTACTAAAGGCAGGTCAGTTGTACTTGAAGCTTTCCATATTTGATTAAATATGGAAAAAAATGGTCAAATTCTTTTGTATTTTAAATGTATGGAAAAACTAAGAAGAGAAGTTTGCATTTCTAATCCCTGAATAATTCTAAGTTTTTAGTTCTTATGGAGTTATGGAGAGATTACAAATTTTTTGAGTTAGCAAAGCTTGGGTTTGATCTACTTTGCAAAAAAGAGCAAAAGCAAATTACCTTACAAACAAAAGTTCAGAACTCTTTCCTTGCCCCAATGCCTACAAGCCTGTGGACAGCATTTTGCCTGCCTCTCCTGGGTATGTTCTGGTGTACTTGATGGTTATCTGACAATTCCAGCATCAGTAACTCCTGGAGATGATGCTCCCCTTAGACTTATTGGCACAGTCCTTGTTCATTGTGCCTGCAGTGAGTTCTGAGTGAGAGGTGGTCTTGCCTTCCTCCCAGTCTGCTGTCGTGGATTGAAATCTACAATGGAGTGAGTGATTAATGTGGGTGCAAATCTAGTTTTTCTTTGCACTGAGCTGCTTGGAACAACTTGTGGTACTAACTGCTACTCTGTTGTGTGTGGGAGGTTTGTCCTTAAAGAGATTTAGAAATATTATAATGTGCCTTTGTTTCTTTGCATGTTTTTGAGGCATGGAAGCATAGCTCAACATATATTTAGGGACTATACGTTCCCTCCTCTCAAAATTTAAATAGTGAAAGGAATAACTCCTTTTTGTGTGACATAATAATAGGCTTACTGCTATCAGATAATGTCTGCCCACTTGTGTGCTTTCCATATTTGATTAAATATGGGAAAAAATGGTCAAATTCTTTTGTATTTTAAATGTATGGAAAAACTAAGAAGAGAAGTTTGCATTTCTAATCCCTGAATAATTCTAATTTTTTAGTTCTTATGGAGTTATGGAGAGATTACAAATTTTTGAGTTAGCAAAGCTTGGGTTTGATCCACTTTGCAACTATAATGAAGTTGAGCTTAGCTTACTACCTAACTTCCTTCATTCATGGGCGATTAGATAATAGCTATGTCCAATAGGAATAAGTATGATTACAGCTTAAACTAATTCTATTTTAGCATATTGTTAGTACCCCAAAATATAGCAGTTCTTTTCTTTTATGTACTCCCTTTTATGTATGCTTTATTATTTTATGTTTATTTCCCTATTTGTTTCATAGAAAATCCATGTTAGATTATACTTTTCTTAATGAAAGGCAGAAATTAATGAAATAATTTAAAAATACAATAATTGGGCTTTGCTGGTGGCCCAGAAGGCTAAGACAAAGTACTATGAGGCTATCCTAGCCACTGCAACATAAGTTCTATTCCTGCACAGGGAGGTGACCCACATGGCACAGCAGACCTCTCCTGTCTCACCTGTTGCTCCCCTCAGTAATGTGTTTTGGTGGATCTGTCTGTTCTGTTCCCTGCTCTGTCTCTGGTGAATCCGCTCACACCCTGCACCTCTGCCCTCCACCACAGCTCTTGTATGCATATATAGATAAAGCTTATAAATAAAAATAATCATTTTACCAAATAACTAGAATAATTTTTCCTGGTACTTGATCCAGCCAGGCTACATCATTGTCTACATTTTAGAAACTTGGTGCTTGCAAAGAATACTTCACACTGATTTTATTTTATTGTTACTGCTGCAGACTTTCGAACCAAGTAGGTTGAAATGCATATAGGTTTAGGTATAATCTTGTGTCCATTTCAGTTCTAGGTGTACCAGTCAAATATTTGATAGGCTCTTAACAAAGCTGAGTATATTTTGTAGAGAACATGACATTTTTTCTTAATTACTGCCTGGTTTCTGATGGACATCATGTTTTCTTTCTTCTTTCTGAAAATAGCTGCTGACTTTGTAACAGTGCTAAGTCACAGCTGCATGAACATTCCAGAGCCTTGAAGCAAGGACATGGCATTTGTTCGATTGATAGATGAATGTGCAGTGTCTTGAGTCTTATCCCTCTTAGGAAATTTAAAATTGATGTGGCTATGGCTAGCCGGGACTTACACATGCTGTTCGACTTTTTTTTTTTTTTATTACAAAGTATCTCAGTTAGTGGACTCCCCAGATTAATCACCTGGTATTTAAATTTCTAATGTATTTTGCCACCACCTAAGTGTAACCGATTTTAAATGCAAAGATTCTTCAGTTGCCACTCTTTCCTAACTATTTTAAGTAGGATGTCAGTTATTGGAAATTTACTAATATAATCTTATTTTTTTAATTCAGTTATTTCACATTATTAAATAAATCTGTAGGTTTACATAATGAATCACTGCTAATGTTGATGAAAAATAATAATAAGCATTTATTAAAGTGAGTGTCAATTTCTATTTCTGTTCTGTCTCAGAGTGAGTACTATTTGAAGGCTTTATTAAGAGTATACTGATTTATAAATATCTAAGTATATTTGGCCTGAATTTAAAAAGTGCATATCAGGATTACTTAAAAATTTCAAACATGTTACCTTTTCCCTGATATATACTAATAAATTCAATAAAAGAAACTAAAACTTAATATACAAATTGTTAGCATGAAAGTTGATCATGTAATAGCCATATATGTACACAATTCATACAGCTGTGAACAAAAACACTCATATACTCAAACTTTTAATGGCTTCATTCTAATACTGAGACCATATTATAATTATGAAAGAAGGGTACTATTAATATCGAGTCCAAAAATAATTTCACATATATTCTCTGGGAAACTTAAAATAGGAAAGCATTTTCTAACATGTAATGTAACTGTGTAAAGTCTCTTTAAATAAGTTTTTAGAGTCCATTAACTTTGATGTCATTTAAAATGCTGTTTACATATGAAATATGTACTTTGAGTGTTCCCTAGGAAGTTAATTTGGTGTTCAGAGCAATGAAATCTGCTTTCTTTCAAATTTAAAATTATAGAGGAATGAAGAATAACAGTACAGTAAATAACAAGAACAAAGAATAACCGAGCTAGATACTGAACAGATACACAGCATGCTGTATCAAAGTATGTTAACTCTGTGCTCTTAAACTTTTTTATTTTGTTTCCTTTCTAATTTTAAAAAGTGAGGCAATACATTTAAATATTCCATATGTTACACCATTTCTGCACCTTGTTAAAAAAATAACAACAAAAAAATTACCACGGTAAACTGTACCAGGGGTTACTTAAACCTTTACCCAAAAGCCCATAAAATATACATTCACCATCAGTGGTCTTTAACTAATGCTAAAATCAAACCTGTTAGGGAAGCCTTAGGGATATTTTGAAGTGGTTGCTTGAGACTAATACCGTCTGCTAGAGGTTATTAAATGTTTCATTGCTGTGTTGTTACTAGAATTTTGAAATTGATAGAATTGTGAAACTCAATATCACTGTTTTAAAAAGTTTGCCTTTTGACTCTCATTCCTACTTTGAGACATGGGAAAATGATTTTTCCTACCATAAAGGGGACTGTAAAGAGAAATGAAAGTGGTAGTTAGTAGTGTAAAGAGAGTTGCCTCCTTAAAAATGTCAACAATGAAATAATGTTTTCAAAAGGGCTGTCAATATCACACACTTAAAAATATACAGTGAAAGAAAGGTGTTTATTGTCAGGCTTCCATGGCTGTTCAGCTTGATAGAATCAACTCAAGGAAATTTAAAAGCTCAAAACAGACAGGGTATTCAATTTAAAGTAACTGTGAATTGAAGGAAGGAAATAATAGTGGGAAAAGAATCAAAATTTTCCTAATAACAATCCCTGTTCTTTGGTGAGGTCAATGATGATGGAGTTAATAGATCATGTTTTTCTACTATATTGCTATAATTCTAACCTTGGGTATTAGGCTTGTGAAGATTAATTGTACAACAAAAAGAATGAATGGAATGAATTGTCAGGCCTCAATTATGAGCATATGTTGAAACATCCCCAAGTGTACTGTGGAACTAGTGGGGAGAACATTGCATTGTTGCATATTTTGGAGGTGGTATTCTGCACTTTAGAAATTTGAAATTATTAAGATATTGCTAGAACCTTCCATTTTATATTATACAAATCAATTAACTAGAACAAGGCATTTGACTTTCCTTGGGCTCCTCAGAAAGAATTTTGGAGTTGTTAATGCATGATATCTTATATTCTTAAGTGTTTCTTTTCTCTTATTTATGTCAGTTTTTAATTTTCGCACCTATTTATGCCTATGAATTACCAAAACATTTTTTTTCCCATTCTGACTTATATCAGCAGGACTGGATGTTCTATACTAATTGACAAATTAGATGCACATTAATCACCAGGAACACATGGCATCTACCCCAAATTTGGAAGGCACTCAAAAATATCATTTGCAAATTTGGGACTGTTGACAAAATGGGCAGTTTTTCTCTGTGTAGGCATGATGCCAGGGACCTGGTAACTTGACACATTGAACCCTATTTTTTAAGAAAGTATAAAGAACATGAATGTCATTTCCTAGCTCAGTTGGTACGACTTATAAATCCATTTGGAATTACCATTTATAAGATGGTAGAAGCCTAATTTCAGTGAATTTCTACTGAAATACTACACTTCCTTCTCAGGTTTCTGAGATTTATCCACATTTGGGGTAACTAGTATTATGCTGTAATCATGGAAGTGGGCTAGGGAGAGACGTGTGTGAGAGGACTAATCTTGTTTCAAGTTCTCTGTCTGCACAGATAAATAGATGTCTGCTGAGATGCCATCATTCCAAACAGCCCTGTCTTTTTCCTGTCCATCACTTCAGAGGCATGTTATGTTCTGGTCTGATCAAACACTAAAGGCTGGTGCCGTCTCCCTTCTCATGGTTGGCAATCATTTTGTTTCCAGACTACAATGGACAAAGGAAAATGAGTACCTTGTACTTTCCAAAATCCCAACAACTCCCTACTCCCTACTATCTCTGCATTCTGTTACTTAACTGCTATCTCTTGCTCCCCAGCCAGGGTTCTTATCTTTGGAGAAAGTTTCAGTCTCTTTAAACCCAGTCTTCTAAATGTTGAAGTTATGCTTTAGATACCTTTCTGTATCTTGATTGGTTTAGACTTTTAGAAAGCAAAGCAAGGAGTAATCATTTCTTTTCTGCATTCAGCTATTTCTATCTTTTCTTATAAGGCAATTAACATAGTAGAGTCTATTATCAGTGTTGTTTAATAAAATTTATGATGATGGAAATACTGTGTATCCAGGCTGTCCAGTATGGTAGCCAATAACCACATGTGAGATTTGATCACTTAAAATGTGACTGAGTAAGTTCATTCTTTTTTTTTTTTAAGATTTTTTCATTTATTTATGCATCCAAGAGCTGGCATACAGGCCAGAATTGCAGGAGGTGAGAGGATTCGCCAGAGATAGAGTGGGGAACAGAACAGGCAGATTGACTGAAATACACTGCTGAGGGTAGCAGTGAGCAAGGCAGGAGAGGTCTCTGTGCCATGTGGGTCCCCTCCCTCGCTGGGTATCAAACTAGCACTACTGTGTCTCGGATTCTTCACAATCCGAGTGGGAGCTCAACCCACTGCGCCACCAGGGAGGCCCCACTCTACTCCATTTTAATTCAGTTTAAATTGCCATCTGTGAGTGTAGCTGCTGTAGTTATAACACAGGTAACTGAGTGTTTTGAAATGACAAAGGGGGGAAAAATGAGTTTTTTTTTTTTAAAGAGTCTCTGATTGCAAAATATCATACCAACTTAAAATAGTATCTGAGAAATACTATATAGCATGTCAAATTTCCATTTTACTCATTGCAACTAAGATTGCCTGTAAGAAATAAAACATACCATTTTTAGTTATCTTTGCTTGCACATTTGCTTTAAAGAAAGTTTCAAAAGTCCCATATTGTTTTAGCTTAATACAAGAGCTTTCATTCATTCTCCTATACATTGGTTGTGCAAATCTTTTATCGTGTGGTGCTCTGACGAGGAGAATTATTGCTTGTGCTTTCCAGTCAGATCAGTCAGTAGGTGAATAATGAAAAGTTTTCAAATGACCACAAAGAACACTATGAAGATACCCTGTGAGGAAGTGAGTGTGGAATGGGAGTTGAGTTTGAGATCAAAATATCCAGTCATAATTTTATGTTAGAAACTGTAACTTTAATATTTATAAAGTATGAACTATAAAATATATGTAACTATATGGCATACATATATAAAGTAAGATATAATTTTAACAGATGATCCTTTTTATCATCTGTATTGCTTTTTTCTAAGTGTTGGGAGAATGACTTTTTTTGAGCATGTAAATGATTTGTTTTTTAAAGACACATCCATTCATCTAGTGAAAGATAATTGTTTTTCTATGAACTTTGGCAATTGTAAATAAGCTTCTGTAACTATATTTGTGCAGCTTTTTGAGTGGATATATTTTTGATATTTTAGGGGGTAAATAGTATAGAGCATCACAACTGGATCATATATTAAAACTATTAAGTTTTAAGAAATACCGAACTCTTCTGAAGAGACTGTGTCATTTTGCATTATCACTGTTAATAGGTGAGAATGCCTGTTGCTCCATTTCCTTATCTGTATTTGGTGTCATTGTTTCAGATTTTAACCATCCCAATAGATGTGTACTGGTTATTTTATCAATAATTTCAATCATTTTAATTGTTGTCTAGCTATTTGTTCCAGTATAATGATGATCACCTTTTAGAAAATAATGCTTCCTCAAATCCTCTGCCTTCTTTATCGTCTTTTCATTACAAAAAGTTGGACAAAACTATTATTTATTCAACTCATGGGCCCTGCCATTGCTTGTCACCTGCCATTTAATTTTTAACATTTTTCATATTGTGCCAATTCCCAGACATATTTGCCTTTAAGAAGAATAAAAAAAAAGTGACTTATTTTTGTCCACTTGAAAATCTGTAGTGGGACCCACTATTTTGAATTTGGAACTTTGCCCTGTCTACATATTTAAGCCACATTCAGGTGCATGCTTTCTCTCTGCTCCTTCACCTCTACACCTGTATTTACTTTTGCAATATTTGTATACTTGCTTGACCTCATCCAGTAGAAATCAAACCTCACTCACTTCCTTTTTATTTTACCCCTTCATGTCCTCTAGCTCCTGGTTTCCTTTTCTATGTATGTATTTGTGTATTTTATAAATTTCCTACTAATGTCTAGTGGACATTGTCACCACTAAGTCATAAAATAATAATCTGAGTCATAGCATAAAAGTGAGGCTGCCTTTTATTTTAACTTAAGTAACACTGCATGATAACCTTTATATAAGTTTTAGATGTTCATAAGTTTTAGATGTTCATACCTGAAAATCAACGTGTGTGTATTATATTAAGTTTACTGCTAAAAGTCCTTTTAAAACAGGAGTCCTCTCACATTTGCAAGCATTGGAGATTGTCCTGTACTGGAATCACTAGTTTCACACACTTCTGGAGAGGGGAACTCAGATTTCTCCTAAAATTTGTCACTACAGACAGAGCTGAGAATACGGCACTGTATGAAGGCTGGGCACTGACATGAGTTCCTGGGACTTCAGGTCTCAGTGGATCTGTCTGGCATGCTGTCAGTCTTCACTGCTCTGGGGGGTGATGCATGACCATCCCTTTCCCATTATCATTTTGTTACTGTTGTTCATTCAAATGAAGTTCCAGGTGTTTATATTCCCTTAGCGATTATGTCCATGCTATCAAGTTGGGCTCTCCAAATGAGAGATGTGCATTAATTTAAAGCAACCTATGTATGGGATGTTAAAGAAGAGGCTGACTGATCAGGATCTGTTACTCTTTTACTACCAGCTACTGAAGATAATGCATTTTCAGATTCGCCTAAATTTACCCCAAATGGTAAAGTCTTATTAGCCAAACCATGGAATTCTTTCCCATCCAGTAGTTTTCAACATAAACCACTATATCTCTATAATTATATATATATTTTTTTCTACAGTTAATATAAGAAGAGATTAAAAAGAAAATCCACACTCAGTGACTTAGGTTCAATTTACCATTTTCCTATTATAGGAAAGTAAAAAAGATAGCTGCTTTAATTTTTTCCCCTTTAACTCCTGCTATTAAAATAAATGTAAAACTGGATGTAGTGGTATTTTTCTTTTAAAAATGTGGATTTTTCTCTAAACATTTAAACAGTTTTAGTGTAAGAGGAACAAATAGAAAACCCTTCTACAAATCAATTGTTGGTTATCATGAAATTGATACTTTGTGACTAAGATAAATAAATTGTAATATTTTTAAGATTCAGTCTGGAAATTCTATAGAACACAGGAATGGCTTAGATATCCTAATTGACGTTTTTGATATTGTACTGAAGTAAGAATGAATGTAATACTAGAGCATAAAAAGCATTCTGAAATGATTTGACTTACCAAAGAAACTTACCATTATGAAACTGTCATTTATTTTTGTCAGCAGGAAAATCGCCTCAGAATAAATCTTAAAGTGTTGAAAAGGGTACAATATTAAAACCAAGAAATCAATTCTATTACCTGGATGTTTCACAGCCAATGCCTACAAAGTAATTTCAGATTAATGCTTAGACCAGGGCTGACACATAAACAGGATTCTCTGCTTATCCCCTCCATCCTTTCCAGCAGCAGTCATCAATCACCCCTCAGGCATTCTTCTCCTCCTGGCCCAAATGGGAACCACAGTCACACTCCAATTGATCAGAACTGGCCCATAAGCTGATGAAACCATACAACTAAAAGAAAATCATAGGGAAAAAGAATCCCTTTTTGTGTTTTCAAGGTATTATGTGGCTATGATTATAGATTGCCTCAATTCAAATTAACAAAAGATGTTGAGCACTTGGCCTATATTCTCTTGGTATAGGGCTCTTGATTGACAACTTGGAAAACAACAGGTGATTTTTTCTCCTGTGCCTTGAAAGCTGTTTGAATAGGATGTTCATTATTGCTATTCTGCTTTAAAAATAAAGGAAAACAAGAATTGCCTAGACCAAATGCAACAGACATATGGCACAGAAAAATCCTCCTTTGTCACACTTGCTCATAGTCTCAATCACTTTTTAAAGATAGAAAGGGTGTTCATAAACACTTGCCATTTTTAGTTTATGTGAACTTTTTCTAAAGAGGCAGCAAAATAGACTATGGTCAATTGATTCTAATTTGGTGAGACTGATAAATTACTTTGGAGTGTAAAAAATTAATTTTAAATTGAGTCTTTTATTTATTCAGTTCACCAAATTATTTTTAAAGTCCTTAATGACTTGAATGTGGGTGAGGCAGCCCTCAGGGGTCAGTCCTTCTGCCCTATGAAAGAGAGCAGGAGCTGAAGAGGGAAGGATCTGTTACAGGGCAAGGAGAGGTACCCCATGACCCCCAAACCTACTGCTCTCAGTAGGGTCTACCATCTTTCACATCAAGACAAAACATAATTTAGTATGTAAGACCATCAATGGAAAGGAACTTCAATTCTCTTCTCTCAGCTTCTCCTCCCTGATCAGCTCCAGTCTTCCTTGGGTGGGTCAGGGAACCTGGAACCTCCCCTTTTCCTGGGGACCACCCTGTTGCAGATCTAAGGCAAAAAACAGCACACACACACACACACACACACATACCAATGAGCCCCTTTCATCCATTAATATTTCAGTCCTGTTAATAAGTATGCAAATAAATTTGAAAGTATAATCAGCCAAGATGAAAAAAATGGATCTATAGTTCATGGTTATATTTTGATCTTTTTGGAACTCTCTGAGTGGTTTCTTTTCCTCATTGATCCTTGACTGAAGCACTCGAGTCAAATATAAAATATGTCAGGTTTGCTTTTTACTCTATGGATATGTTTATATGTAGTTGGAGTGCAATTTCTGACTTTCCTGCAATTTGAATCACTTTTGGCCATTATTTCACACAGTATTTCATATGGAGCTATGATTTTTTGAAATATTTTAAACTGGGGATTTTAGCACTATTACTGAAAATATTTTTAGTAGCTATAAGGATTTTTTAAAAAAATATTTATTTATGCATACAAGTACTGGGGTACAGAGGTGTGGGGAGGTGAGTATTCACCAGAGACACAGTGGGGAGCAGCACAGGCAGATCCACTGAAATACATGGCTGAGGGGAGCAGCAGTGAAGCAGCAGATGTCTGCTGTGCCCTGAGGATGCCTCATAGTGCAGTGCTGAACCCCTTGCACCACCAGGGAGGCTGAACCATAAGGATTTTTTTCTAAATTGATTTTATTTGTTTATACATAAAAGAGCTGGGGCAGAGATGTGGGGGGTTGCGGGTAAGGGAGTGAGAGGAGTCAGCAGAGATAGAGTGGGGAGCAGAACAGGCGGATCCACTGAAGTACACTGCTGAGGGGTCAGTGGGGTGAGGAAGGAAATGTCTGCTGCACCATGTGGGGCCATTCCCTGGCCTGGATCAAACTCCTGCTTCAGAGGCTGAGGAAGCCCCACAGTGCAGTGCTCTACCCACTGAGCCACCAGGGAAGCCCCAAAACATAAGTATTTTTTAAAAGAAATAAATTTAGTAGTTATGTTTGCAATTCTATATTGTTAATTTATTTAAAAATACATAAAAAATAATATGGTTTGACAACTTGTTCAAAAGATTAATAGCATCAGTACAAAAAACATTGTAGAATAGTCACAGTAAAGTCAAGGTAGTGGGTATACACATATTTACTGTAAATTCTTTAAACTTATTGCATGTTTGAAAAAACTCATACAATTTTAGAAAAATTAAATTTTATAGATTCCAAACTAATTTTTGATACTCAATGATTAATAATTTAAAATTCATAATATTTTGTTCCCTCCAATTTGGTAAAAGGTAACAAGAAACAAATTTAAATATAATTTGAACAGTCCCATAAAGTATGACTTTCTGTGGATCTTCAAAGGACTATACCTGAAATTTTGGGGGCATAATAATATCATAAATACCAGTTTCAGACTTAAAAATGTAAAGTATTATCCTTATTATTCACTTCACTAATTTCTAAAATAAATATGGCTTTTCTTTTCACCTTTTTCTTCCCCCCACCTTTCCTTTTCCAAAGGTTCAAATGATATTTTTACAAAAACCCAAAATTTTAAATCTTGGAGCCTGATCTCATTCATTAAGACTAGTATTTTGCCATTGATATGCTTCTATTTATAGGAGACCTTGCTTGAAGCTTTTGAATATGGTCAATATGTAAGACCCTCATACATGTTGATATAGTTCATCAACTGCATTTGTCATTTAATAACATTTCACTGTTTTAGATGTAAATTTTCATGAAACACTGATTTTTTTTTTTTATTGAGAGATACTAGGCATACAACGTTATGTAAGTTTAAGGTTCACAACATACATTTGATACATTTATATACATACAATGTATGTTACCCAGTGCTTCTATGAGGTCACATAATTATCATTTCTTCAAATGCTTAATCTAGTCACTTAACATTTATAATAGTTTTGTTATCTGTAATCATTGTAGTATGTATTAGATCTCCAAGACTTAATTACCTACTAGTTATAAGTATGCAGTCTTAATAAGATCTCTCCCAATCTCCCGTACCTCAACTCTTGGTAACCATTCAATTCTATTTTTTTTTCTTTTTTCTTGTTTTCTTTAGATTCCACAACAAAAGAGTATCATATGGCATTTTTACTTTTCTCTCTTTGACTTTTCCTCACTTAGCATGATGCCCAGAAGATTCATTCATGTTCATGTATTCACGTTGTTGTAAATGGCATAATTTACACTTAACGATATTCCATTGTGTATACATATACTGTGTCCTTAACATTTTGTTTATTGAAAAACACTTGGTGAAACCCATTTCAATATCTGATTAATGTGACTACTACTGCATTAAACATAGTTTATGCATGTGATTCTTTGATATCCTGTTTTCATTCCCTTTAGAAGTATATGCCAATGTTGGATTGCTGGATTTTAAGGTAGTTCCATTTTTAGTTTTTTGTGAAGGAAATTTCATACTGTTCTCCATGTGTCTGATTTAATGTAAAGTTTATCTAAGACTTTTAGAAAATAGAAGAGATTCCATGGCATATTGAATCTTGGTATTATTGAACCATCAGGTTTTGTTAACCTCACATTATGTATCTTTGTTATAAAAGATTTAGGGCATTTAAAGTATAATGCCAACCTGATTATCATTCTCAAGTGAGCTTTCAAGAGTTCATTAAAAGTTAAGAAGAGAACAGCATGCTCTAGGAAGTTTCTATTTTTAACAGCACCACATTTGAATTCACCTAATTTGAAACTTTTAACTGTTTTTAGAAAATATTTCTATCAATAACTTTTTGATTATGATTATTAAAGGTTGAAGTCCATAATCACATATATCAATGATCTAATATTATACCTCCTTTTGAATTCTTGAAAAACCATTTTACTTCAAGAGTAACCTAAATAGGAAAGCTATATACAAGTTTGCTCTAAACAAACAAGCAAACAAATAAACTAATAATTCCAGTGTTTAATTATGAGTCCACAGTATGTATAACTTTATTTTGATTTGATGAAATTCTGCTAAATAGCTTTTGCCATTTGAAATTCTCCCTATTTGGCAGAGTACTTCTTTTAAAAGTGAAAGTTTAAAATTCTATTAAAAAAAAGTGCTATAAAATATAATTTTATCTCACATTTAAATGAAAAAATAAATGATCACTGGGAGTTTTACTAGCCTACCTATATCAAAAAAGATGTAATTTTAAACATACTTATAATTATTAATTCATGTAAATTTAAGTAGAGAAAAACTGGAACATATTTTAAGATCAAAAATGCATTTAAGAATGATATCACACAGGAGAATGCTGCTCTTTTGAAATAGCATGTCTTGAACAGATCACAGTTCTCTTGGTTATTATACACTTTTCTGGAATCTTCTTATTTATTTATTTATTTATTTATTTATTTATTTATTTATTTATTTATTTATTTTCACTTGTTCAGCTACTCTTCACTCTTAGGTGCCAGTTTAGTAGTTGCTCTGTACTGAAAGAATGGTTCAGCTGTTTTATTCCCTAATCCAGCCTCCCCTTCCCCCTTCCTGCCCCCCCCACCCCTTCCTGCCTTAAAAGCACAAAAGAGGAGAGCAAATAGAGACTGGAGGGTCCCTGGAGAATAGTCAGTATTGTTCCACTGGCTGCTGTCTTTAGACGACCTGTCTATTCTATCTAAACTTATTTTTTTCAATGAAATTTGTACAGTAAAACCTATCCAATAGGTACAAGAGTAAACAAAAGAAAATATCTAAATCAACTAGTATATATTGGTCCCTATAATTTCCTTGACTTGGTGTTCAGAGTGTGGAGATAAGAATGTAAATTTTTTAGGTTCCTAAACTTAGAAGCATTTTTCTGATTTGAGAATTTATATATAAATCAAGTACAGCAAGCATTGGGCTGGAGAAGTGAAAGATACAGCAATGTGATTAAAACAGAAGAAAATAATGAATGTAAAATTTGGCTTTATCCAGCTTTGAGAATGAGAAACTGTTCTGACTGTGGGAGGGGACCACATAGCAACAAAAACAATCAGGTTAATGCTTGTGCGTGGTAGTGAGGCAGCGGGTGTGAACATGGACTCCCAGCCCGTGTGCTGACTTGGCCCAGTTTGTGACCTGGGCAAATTGCCTAATATCTTTTTGCTTTAATCTCCACATCTCTTTAATGGGAATGGTAATATTGTTTATTGTAATGCTATAGATATTTTACTTGTAACAGGTTTGTATTATAGATCAGAATATTTTAAAAAGTCCTCATTTGTATGTATGTATGTATGTGTGTGTATTTAGAAGTATTTCAAATATTTATAAAAAGATCACATGCAAAAATAAGTTTTTACCCATGTATTATTAAAAATAATCTCTGTTCTTATATAAAATAAATTCATCACATTGTTATAATTGCATTAAGTAAAAAATGGGAGAATAAAGCTAGGTGAATTTCTTTTAGGAAGAACCACAGCATTATAGGGATTGTAAGAGATTATAGTTATTCTGACCCTCTTACTCTGCCTCCACCTTGCTTAGGGCTTCAGTTGGCCCTAAGCCAAGGTAGGACAATGAGGTTAAGACAATTAGATCTGAAGATCTGAACGAGTAAAATTAGAAAGCCTGAGAGACAAAGATCTGTGCAGGAGAAAAGCTGGACAGAGATGCAAGAAAGTCAATTCACTGTATGAAGCAGAGACCAGAGCCCAGAGATCAGGCAATGTGAAGACTCAATAAGGAACAAAGAGAGAAAGAATATCTGGAAAATTCATGATTCCCTTTCTTCATTGAGAGAGAGAGAGAGAGAGAGAGAGAGAGAGAGAGAGAGAGAGCAATCTCTATAATGAATATATAGATTATATTCATTGTTCTCTTGATTTAACATGAAATGGAAACATTTTCTCTAGTCCCAGAATCCTGTGCCTCTGGTGCTCACAGTGGCAAAGTATAGGCTGCTCTGAACTTCTCTGAGTGTATTTCTGTCACTTGTCTTCATTTGATCCCTACCATGTAAATGACATTCTCCACTGAGATTTCTTGAGGACTCAGTTTATACAGAGATACAGTCTGTAGAATTAACGGAAGTTCGGATCATTTCACATTGTTAGATTAAAAAAAAAGACTAAAGATATTTCTAATTAAAAAGGTCTAACATTTAAAAGATCCTAACCACAGACATCTGTGCTGAATATTTTAAAAAATATTTTGAATCATTTCAAGAATAACTAGGTAAGAACAAGATAATGACTTATTCTTGATACATATGAGATTTGAAGCTTCATTTGATTTTCTTTTTAAACAGTTTTATCTTACAGAAAATTAAGTGAATATTTCATACTTGCAAATGGTATCTTATGAACTTCTGAAAGTGAGTTTTCTTTTTTAGAGCTTGATTAATGTCAATGCCTATTATCAAACTGTACCTAATGTCATTTCTTACATAATGGCATTGAAATAAGAAAAAAAATGTTATACCTCATTTGTTGGCACATACACTGAGGTTTTGAAGAAAGGATGTGCATTTCCCATACACTCTTTCAGTAAGGATTTGTTTAAAATGTAGGTTGTTCTACTTTAAAGCTCAATGCTCTGGACATTTTGAACCATTTGCTTCATTAACTGCATTCATTCTAAAATACCTTTCAATTTAAAACAGGAGATAATTGTAATACCTTGAAGCAAATGAGATGTTATTGCAATAATTAAATCCAAAATGAGATGCAGATACTTTAGACCTGCTGCGGTTTCAGCTAGTTAATAGCGAATAACATTTCCATTGGTCACACTGGTTTCTTTCTTCTCCAGTCGAGATGGAGCACTGCATACTAATCGTATTCTAATGTGTTTTACAAGAGGTAGAATGTTTATTAAGCTCTATCACAGTATTTTAAATTAATTTAACTTGGCAAAAATTATAATAATTATATGACATGATGCTTTCAACTCATACAAATATGCCTCAGACTTAAGAAAATAATTTTACATAACAGTAAGTTTACTGGAATACTAAATGCATGCTTTTCTATTAATGAATGTACTGGTAGAATCAGGGGCTTTTTATTAACTCTCTCAAGCTTCAGAAACTTTCAGCCTTTAAAATGTGCCTCAACATTTCTGCTGGAGGCGTGACGTGGAAGCCATGGCAAGACACGGAATGACTGTTGAGAGGAGAAGTGACTATTTTCTCTAAATAGTATGACTTATTTGGTGGGGGGAAGGGAAGAATTATCATTTCCATCAAGGGCACAGTTCCTATATTAAAATCTTAAACTGGGATACATTATTTGTGTCAAACTAAGTACGGAAAAGGAGGCTTCCATTTATAGAAATGACCTAAGTAACCTATTTCTCTTGAAGAACTACTTCAGGTAGATGGGTTTCTCCTTTGTTGAAGATTGTTATGTTCTGGTTTTTGAGAAGCTGAAAACCACTACATTCCTTTTAGTTCTCCCCCATGTCTTGCCTCTCTGTTTTTCTTTCCCTTTTATTGTAAATCTTACCTTAGTAATGGTAATAGTGATAAAGATAATGGCTGACACGTGGTAACCCTTATTGAACACTTCTGGATGCTGGACACTGTTAATGCTTGAAATGCTTTATTCCCACAACAAATGTATAAAATGAATAGTCTTATATCTCTTATTTTATAAGCCCTCCAATACTACAAACTCAGAGATGCCTTTAGTGAAGTAACTTGCATGACATCTATACCCACTTAGTGGACATTTGCCTGGCTCCAGAGCACATGCTCCTTGATCCTCCCTCACTACAGGCTGTGGGAGGTTGGCAGTGGGGAGCTGGGAGTAGAGCAGAGTCAAAGAAATTGGTAGTGTTTTTAAAAAGACATGATGACCATAACCTTTAACTTATTTTTTCTTTATTATTATTAGTTGTATACTTTTTTACATCATCATTCACAACCTTTAACTTATATTCTTTATTAGAAGAATCAGGGAATCCTCAATCCCAGAACTTCCTTTTTTCCTGTGATTCTCTCTCTCTGTCTCTCTTTTTAAAGATTTACTTATTTATGCACATAAGAACTGTGGTACAGGCCAGAGGTGTGTGAGGGAGTGAGAGGAGTCACCAGAGACAGAGTGGAGAGCAGAACAGGGAGATTGACTGAAATACACTGCTGAGGGGAGCAGAGGAGAGGTCTCTGTGCCATGTAGGTCACTTCCGTAACTGGAGATAAAATTTGTGTTGCATTGTCTAAGGATGCTTCATAGTATGGTGCTTAACCCCTTGTGCCACCAGGGAGGCCCCCTCTGATTCTCTTTGAATGTTATTAAAAACTTTCCTTTCAAAGCTGGTGCTGCTGTTTTCCATAGATGTACTATGCTTGCCTCTGGTGTCTGCAACTGTTATTTTGGGTGGTTCTGTCTTCTGCTTCTGTTTTCACTGCTCACTTTTATATGAGTCTGGCATTTCTCAGTGACTAGTGCCATCTGTTATTCGGGTGAACCAGATTCCCCTTGTTGCTGATATGTTTTTGCTTAGTGCTTAAAGAATCACCTTCCATTTTCTACATCAACACTATTTTTATAACACTTCTAGTTTAAGGCAGAACTTTCTCTCCTCCTGCCACAAGGAACTTGAGGGCAGGGCCTGGAACAGTTACCAGTGTCCCATCTTGAGCCCTCAGGCAGCAACTCCATTGGTTCCTTTGCAGAAACCACTGCAGAGGTGGCCAACTCCTACCCTAACTTTAGAGCCTTGGACTGGGGTTAAGTTAGTCTGTGTTTCCCATGATTCCTCACTTTAGACTCAGCTGGTTGGTTTTCCTGGAAAGTGAACTCTTGGAAGTGTGCATCCGCAGCTTTAAATGCCCTGAGGACTGGCCTCCCATCATTATTTTCTTTCTGGGACTTGCTTTCTTACTCTCTTCCATTTCTTGAAATAAATAAAAGACTTTTCTGAGGGAAAAGTTAATCATTCTAGTTCCCATTATCACTTTTCATTCCTCAAACTGTTGTGAATTTAGCCCAGGGAGTCTGGTGTGTCTGTACACTCTTTGTTTTCCTACTCAGGCCAGCTCTCTCCCTGCCGGGTCTTTGAATTCACATGGAATGAGGGCAGTGGAAGCTATCTTTATCTTTCCAGATCCCAGTTCCATGTAAGACTCATTACTTTTTCCCTACCAGGGCAGTGAGCAGCTTGTGTTTCTCTCCTGTATACCTTTTATGACCTACTGTGATATTTCCTCGACCTTGGACTCCTTTGCCCTCCAGACCACTAGTAAAGAGTTTGCCTGTAATTCCTCCTACATGTGGTTTTCAAAAATCACACATAAAATAACTGCTATTTTGTGTGAGGTTTAATAGTTAATTCATAGGAAAACAAACAAAATTTACAAAGTTAGAAAATAATGAGAATTATGGACATCTCACTTCTCTGAAAGCTTAATTCAAAATGTGAAGGGGGAAGGAACTAAGGGTGCTTTCTATCATTCCCATTGACTTTCTGCAGGGATGTTCTGATGCCAGATTCTGGTTATCTGGACACTCAGTTAGGTTGAAAAAGTTGAAAAGATTTAGCCCTAGGAAATGTGATGTTGAGCGGGCTGTTAGCTCACACCAGGCAGAGAGAGCTTGTTGGTTCATTTCTCTTAGCCACTCTGCCCAAATTACAGTCTTGACTTCAAATACCCCCTAACTTTTATCTGCACCTTTACTCATCCTTTGACCCAAAGAAACATGCTTTTTGCCTAAGGGTAGGTTACACTTAATTAACATAACTTTTTGTGAACTAAGCACTATGAAAATACCTAGTAAGGTAGCATTAGAATGTATACATTAGAAGGGAGCATATTTTGTGGGAAGTCATAGTTTTAAGACTGTAAAATATTCTGTCTGTTCTTAGCTTGATATATTATGGAAACAAAGATAACTCCGAGGTAACTATTGTTAAAAGAGTAGGAACTAAAGCTCCAAAATAATGACCAAGTCCAAAAAATATTATTAATAAATTTATTGACTTCCAAAGTACACTAAAATTTTTATGAAACAGAAGCTGAGCAGTGACTTAATTTATGTGTGAAACATCATTACTTTCCAACTTATCTGACTTCAGCAGAGATAAAAATCCTTTCATAAATAAAGAGACAGCATTTTTGGGTGACTATGAATGAGAAGGCAAAGGGCATAGCTATATTAACAATTTTGGTCCTGATCTACACCACAGGCATTTCAATATCTACTATTTCAAATTCATTTTAAACTCATATTTTTTTGCATTTTAATAGCTTTGCTTATAACACGTGAATGCAAATGCAATTCCTTTGCCTCTAGCATATTTTATTCCTACCTTGTCAGAATCATTAGGAATCCACATACTTTTACTGTAGTAACCTTCACATTTCAAACATCAAGAGGAGATAGAAAGTACAAGTAAGAGTGTGAAAGGGTATAAAAATACTGAACTTTGGGAAAATAAGGACAGAGGTATAGACAAAGAGGGAGAAATATAGAATATATTAGAGAAAAGAGATACAGAAGAGACACAAAGATGACAGAAAGAAAGCATGAGACAGAAGTTCAGTCAGTGATGCTTTGGATATTTAGATCCATTTAATGGAGTTTGTATTCTTCAACTTACTTGGATAATAAGCATTTTCAACTTCTACCACTGTTATTTGTTAGTCAGTAAATACCAGTCAGGAATACGTCTGTCTTTCTTAGATAAAGTAGCTTGCTATCTTTAATTTACAGAGTTCAAAGTTTTGATATTTTTAAAGTAAGACCTGTTGGTTACTGATGGTTGTGCTAGTGGATGAAATAAATTTTAAATATAAATCCATTTTGGAACTTCATAGATTTTGGTCAATTTAATATATATGCTTAAAATCCATTTTGACATTCAAATACATATGCTTAAAATCCATTTTGACATTCAAACACTTGCAGAAAAAAAATACAGCTATATTTTGATTATTAAGCCTGTCTTGTACTAAAATAGCTGAAGGTTATACTTTGAATCAGCAGTTATTTTGTACTTCTCAGCCTTTTCTTTCATATCAAACTCAGGTTTATGGTTTAATTAGGGATAACATATGGTGTGAGCAACAATAACAAAATGACAACTTGATAGAAGCAAAAAGACTCACCAGTAAATGGATTAGATGCTTTCCCACAATTTTCAATTTTTGTGAGCATGTTTCAGAAAATGTTCTTAATCAAATAATAAGAGCATCCACCATTTGTCTACATAATGTCTACATGCTCCCACCACAAACTCTCTTTCTCATATCTGGAAATGTATAATTTCCATTTCACTGGTATCCTGGATACATGTATTTTTAATGCTTAGATAAATTTTATGTGATAAAAACAAATAATTTCCAGACTGGAGCCATTTTGTTCAGTAGCTCTTGATAGCTGGTCTTTCTGCCTTTTAGTTTCAGAGTCTCTCTCTCTCTCTCTTGCTTTCTCTCTCTGTCTCTCTCTCTGTCTCTCTCTCCCTTCCTCCTATTAATGGAAGTATACAAGTATACATTTTACCTTAATACTGTCAACCTTCATTTCCCATTGTGATTCTTCCATTGCCACCATTCTTGTTAACACATTACATTCTTTTTACTCTTAGTTATGAACTCCCATCTAATATCTTTACTTTCAACTGAATAATTCAAGGGGAACAAAGAGCAACTCCTCTCCTATCAATTTTTCACATAGCCTCTGTCTTTTTTATGTTAAAGAGAAATGGGGAAGTACAGGAATGAAGCGCTTAAGGAGATGAAAGAATTGGATCCAATTCACAAGGGAGGGACATATGTATCCTTAAATGCAAGTTAAATTTTTTTTTTGCCCTGAAAACTTGCAGTTAATATCTCTGATTCCAGGATAATTTATGTTTGTCTCTATTGCTTACATATATAGTTACTAAAAATGTTGTACAGTCATTATTATTATATATTATACATATAAAATATGAAAAACATGTAGAAGGAACCTTATGAATTCATGTTTATTTATTAGAAGATCAGTATTGTTAGCTGAGGTTTTAAATCTATTTTTAGCTACATACTATGTAAAAACTTAGACTTATGGTCTTATCTATGCAGCAGCTTTTTTTTTTTTTAGGATTTATTTATTTATGCATATAAGAGCTGGGGTACAGGCCAGAGGTTTGAGGAGTGTGAGAGGATTCATCAGAGACAGAGTGGGGAGCAGAACAGGCAGATCGACTGAAATACACTGCTGAGGGGAGCAGCAGGTGAGGCAGAGAGGTCTGCTGCACCATGTGGGTCCCCTCCCTGGCCTTGGATTGAACTCTTACTGCTATGCCGTGGATGCTTCACAGTACGGCGCTTAACCCACTGAGCCACCAGGGAGGCCCTATGCAGCAGTTGTTAAGAATGTCTATAAAATATTTGCCTGCCTTGGTGGTCAAAAATCTCTAAATTCCAAAAAATAAATCATTAATTGTGTATTGTTTTAAAAATATATCGAACATTCATCAGTGTAGTCTGTTGATAACCTATACGACATTTTTGATTCAAGGTATGGGAACATGTAAGAGACAACATATCCCCCCAATAAGTAGTTCTTTAACTGTACAAAAGGTAGCTGTTTTGTTGTATTTTTAATTCTGTTTAAGTCTGATGAATCTGTTTTCATTGTTTACAAGTTTTATCTCCACATGGTGGTAGTGGCTGATGGGCAGATATGCACTAACCATACCTGAGTTCTTTTGTTTATTTTACCTTAAGACAGTCCTAAAAATAATGATGAAAAATGCTAACCAGGTAGGAAACAACAGCTCGATTGGATGTTCTGTGTACCAAAATACAACTGATCTGTTGAAGACTTGTTTTGAAGGTATTTCAATATAAAATGTACATGTAAAAGGGAAAATCATGAGGAATTTAAAAATGCCAGATTGTAGAGTAAAATTTTATAGTTTGATATATGGTGTGGCTTAGAAATAATGAATCATTTCAAAGAGTCAGAGAATATAAAAACATTTTTGGGAGTCTTAAAAGGTATTCTCTTTATAATGTGGTAAATGTTTAAAAATGTGTAGACTTTGAAATTAGGTCTAGATTCCTTTCTCTTTCCTAATTCTTCCAACTTTGTTGTCTTTGGAATGTAAGTTTTCTCATATATAAAAATATAGCTAGTATGATCCATGTCATGTTTAAGTTTGTGAGAGAAATTGAATGACTTATTGCCTACAAAGTGTATTAGCAAAGTGCACAAAGTGGTAGTAATCTTTATCATCCTAAGTTTTGCACTAAGTAATTGGCTTTTATTTGGCAAAATATGAAGGACCTTGAGGTTCTTTTTTTGATTGCAAAGAGCAGGTAGTAGGATAAAAGTAGAGTCTGATAAGAAAATAAATGGAAGGTAGTTTAATGTTAAAAATGATCACAGTCTCTATGCATTGGAATTACATCAGAAAAATGAATGAATTTTGAAGGAGTGTAGTAGTTTCTGTTAGCCTCTAGTTAGTGGCTCTGAATATCTTGAAGCACATATCTGCTCTCTCTTGTTTTTAATCTTGTGTCTATTCCCCTTCTGTATAGGAGCTTGAGAAGTACATTTACTGATGTTTATGAAATACCAACTACTTGACACTTTTTTTTTATTGTTTTACACAACAATTTTTTCAGTGAGTAATACATCTCTTTTGTAAGTGAAAAAAACTGAAGGGTTGGAGAAGGTAATGACTCTTCCAATGCCATGGAACTAGTGATAGTCTCTGTCCAGGTACTCTTCCAGGAATTTTCCATGCTCTTTCAAAGATTACTGTCTCTCCATATCTCTAAACTTATGAAAAGAACTTTTTAGCAAATATGTGGGCAAGATGTGTACTTATTTAGGCATTATATTTGATGCAATTGTGTCTCTGTGTGTGATATGTTAAATCTCACATCTCATGAGGGTTCTATAATCAGCCATTGTATTCCCATTGGTATCCCTTAAGACTCTATTAGCTATAATTAACTGAAAATAACTGAGCTCAAAATGGTCTAATAAAAAAGGAAGCTGTATTGCATAACAGTATGTCCAAATTGAGAAGAGGAATGGATAATGGACTAAGGCTCTGTAGGATCCACTACCATGAAATGTGTGTGCTGGTTGTGTGTCTATGGAGGGATGCCAAAAGAGTCTGTGCGATAAATTGCTTATGAGATACAACTAAGCATTGCATATTCTACTTATATAATCCAATAGTATTGGCATAGATTAAATAAGTAAAGAAATTGTGGTTCAGCTGTGTCCAATTAGTTATTCAGTGTTAAATTACACAAATTATAATTGGTAACTGGAACATTCAAACCCTTTTTTTTTTTTTTACTTTTAAATATGTGCTTTTTTCAGTGACCACATTACCATACTACTGTTATTATTAAAGTGCCTTGGCAATACCTGGATTTGATCTATTCCTTATTGTGTCTATATGGTAGCTTTTGACTTATTTTGTGTGGATCAATATATACATTTGTTTATAGGGACTATATATATTAAATATAGTCTAGTTGAGTAGATTTTAATTATTACTGTCCTAACTCATTGATTGCACTTCCTCATATGTTCATGTTCATGAAAAAAGCTGACAATATTAGAATCTTCTAAAATTGTGGTGCCAAGGTTTTACTGTGTGGTACCTGCCACACAGATTATGTTTTCCATACTTACTTGCGCCTACTAGTTACCACTTAGTTTTGTTTTCTTTCCTGGAGACATGGTGGAGCCAGCTCATACCAGCTCACAATTTCTTCCTGACTCTGCATTTGGTGACATCACATAGGTAGCTTGAAACTACCCGTAACAGGAGTGTTTAGACCCCAGAAATTGACCTACACTACAAATAATTTCCTTCCCCCACCCTTGCCCACCTCCTACTTCTGCTGTCCCAAGAAACTACTTAAAATTTTCAAGTTCATCATTGCTTTGAACTCTTTTACTGTGAAGTATGCTGAAATATTTGGGAGATTTCTGAGGAGTCTGCATCTAAGCAAAATAATTTACCCTCCTGTTTCCTAGAGATAAGCACTGACTTTTAGAAGTGATTTACTTTCTCTAAACCTGTAAACTTAAGATTTAAATATATTCCTTTATTGTAGGGTTTATTAATTTTCTCATGTTTTTATTTCCATGAAAAGGTCTTGTGATAGTTCTAACTTTCTCACTTAGGTGCTTATCTTTTCACATAGGATATTCAGCAGTTTTTAAATTCTATCCAAGAATATTTTGTTTGAAATGGCCTGATTTATTTTTCAAAGAGGTATGACTGTGTTTTTTAACATATTTATAAATAAATTGCTTCAATATGCCTTGAAAAACCTTTCAATAAATGACACTCTTTAGGAAAATTTTACTTCTGCCATATTGACAGTTTTAAATGTGAAGTATGCACATCTCTTAAGAAGACCTGTGTAGCAATAGATCTGTAAATAATTCACAGAATTATATAATAATTTGAAGTTTAGAGTCCATTTTAAATGCTAATATATCCAATTAAAATTATACTCAACAAAAACCTTGTCATAAATAGTGTATTTTAGAATACTACATCATAACAGATTTTGGCCTACGAATGTATTAGGTATTCAAAATGATGCAAAGAGTAGTTATCATACAGGAAGTCTTGTGTAGGGAAGATGGAAAGTGAATTTTTTTGTGTAGGTAAGTGCAAGGTAATGAATTTAGGGAAAAGTAATTCTAGATGTTAAAATCAATGTAAATAAAAGTTTACATGACATAATAGAAGCTCTGTGAGAAGTATATATGAAACATGAGGGAATAGCATCAATGGGAATGTTTTTATTCAGTTAATATTTTATATGTTCCCTATTTTGTAGTGATGTAGGAAATGCTGAAACAACATCAATTGGTTTCCACGCTCCTATAGATGTCATATTATCACATTAAGAAATCTGACTTCTATACATTGATTCTTTTTAGTCTTTGTTGCACAGATTCTGAATTCTTGAGTAGAAACAAATTTTTAAATATATCATCAAGAATATGAAATTAAATTAGAGGTTCAGTGGACTTTTATTGACTTTTGGGAATGGTCAGAACACAGGTCAGCTATGGGTCATCTCTCTAAATCTCAATAGTTTATTGTCTTAATGCAGGAAGTATCTAATTTAATAGAGTGTTACTCTGTTAAAAACAGCTTTTTACTTCCTGAATACTAACAACCGCTTTTAAAGAATGACAAACCCCTCCTATAAGATCTCCAGCATATATTTGTATTGGATGTAAGCAAAAATGAATAAATAATGATAAATTTTAATCAGAATTTTTACATGCCTAAATAAGAGAATTATTGGCCTGGATGTCCTTCCATTTTCTAGATTTATGCTCTTGGCACATCAGGCTACTTGTGAAAATAAGGACACACAAACACATGTTTCTTGATGGGTTCTTATGAATACCTTCCAGTCTCCTCTATTCCTTTACTTTTGTCATTGGGAAAAAATATTTAAGATATATTTATTTGATTTATTAAGAAAATGCTTAATCAGTTTGTTAGGCACCAGGAATGTAAAGCAAGAGCAAGTTGTGATCTGTATACATGAAAGAACTATAAAAGTTTTAGCGAAGCCATACATACAGTTACCATGTATACTAGAATTTCTAGTACTGTCTTAATGTTTAATAATCTATTTTTCATGAATATATGTATTTTTTCATCAGCCCTGTGATGCACCACTGGGTGTCAGAAAATTGTGCCGAGCATCACCCTGGGAAGCATCAGAAGACCACAGATTAGGAAGGGGCTGGGATATTCTCTGTAGAAGGGAAGTAAATTCAAGGGCATTGTAAGTGCATCACAAGTTTTATAAAGACTAAACCTGTGTCCCTCTACCAGTTTGTTGCTGGAGCAGTGGAAGATGAAGATGGCATCCAGTCTAGAATTTTAAGGATGTTAGAGGGAGAATATATTAAAAATTTTAGCATTTATCCCATACACAATCTAGAGTTCTGGTTTTTAAGGTGGTGGGAATGGCATGATTACATTTTTATTTTATAAAGATAATTTGGAATTTTGCTTTTAAGAATTTTGATTCATTATTCAATTTATGGATTAAGGGAAATCATAGAATGATAGAAATAAACCAGAAGGTTATAGTACCAGAAAGGGGGGCTTTTCAACTACATTTTTATCATATATTGAGGGAATTTATGGCCTGTTAGATGTCAGAAGATAACACAAGAGCTTGAAAATGACACCATGGAGAATGCAAACCTATGCACTGTTTCGAGAGTTCAGGTGGTTCTTAGTTGTCTCTGCAGCATTTAGGAGGTAGAGAAGACAGAAGTGATCTCAGGAGAGAGATTAGAGTGGAGATTAGGATTTAAAAATCATTAGCAACTATAGATGATAGTTCCAACTCTGATGGGGGAATGAGTGTGCCATTAACACAAAACAGTGAAAAGGGCGCACTGTTGACAGAAATTTAAGGGGAGGGCTAAAGAAAAGGAGATAAGTGTCTTAAACTGATTCAAGAAATATAGATTCTTTGTGATCGTGAGATTAATAAAGATAGAAATAGAGAAGACTGGAGGGTGAGCAACAATGACCAATTTTGCAAAAGTTCTAAGATAAGGTCTATGAAAGAGGCTTATGGATTTGACAGCTAGAAAGCTATTAATAATAATGACTATAAAATTTTCCATAACATTTGTGGATAAAGGCTAGATTTTGGGGTTAGTGGTGTTGGGTGGTTGTTGCTTATTTTAAATTAGATTAGAGCTGGTGAAGATTATCAGATGCTACATGCTGAAGAGTTTTTCTTTTGCTGTATATATTTTTTGTAATCAGTGTTCTTTTTTTTTTTTTTCGGTCATCCAAATGCATGCACATCCCTTTAGAAATAGAAGAGAGATCCAGACAAGGACTTTATAGATTCTCTTATCACCTACTCAACTTAGAAGAAGAAAATTAGAATAAAAAAGGTTAAATGTCTTGCACATTATGTGCACACAGTCAGTTACAAAACCAAATCTGGGATTGGATTCCTGATTCTTGGTCTGGTACATTATCCATTACTCTGTGAACAGAAAGATAGAGGTCATTTCTATGCAGAGAAAAACAAATGAGCTGTGTCATTGCAGAAATGTTCTGCATGGTTTGCTGCCATCTGTCTTAAAGCTCAATCTGGACTCCCAGGAATTGAGACTGCTGAGCTGCATTTAGATGGGCCATGTGGATAAAACATAGAAAATCTTTTATTTCCAGGATTTGCTTATTTCTGTGTATGGGTTATGAGTGATATAAAATATTTATAACAAAATTAAGCTAGAGTTGTAGTATTTTTAAGGACTGACTTGCTGTTTTATAAAATTGTGGACCTCTTATATAAGTCTTCTTGTTAGACCTACTGTATTTTTTGCATGTTAACATACTGTTGGAGTAAAGGAATAAATATTGCTTTGAGAGGGATGAAACTGTGGAGCAGGTAAAGCTCTGGAATGATCAGAAACTAGGTTGCTTAGTTTCTGAACCCAAATCTGATACTTGGTGCCTTTTGACACTTGATACTCTCTGAGCCTCAGTTTCCTTACTGGACTAATGCAGGGTTTGAAACTGGAATTATTTTGATGTCCCATGAAACCCACATAGATTTTGACATTTTAAAGTCTTCAACCAGAAGCAACTTTCCTAGGATACTAAGTCCTCATATATCCACATCATGACCTCTGTAGATTTTGGGCTTATGAGTCCTGATATCAAGTTCCCATTCAGCTTGACCACTCAATGATTTCACAGTAGAAGCACTCAGAGTAATATGTTTGTGGTGCCAACTTTTGACATTATTCGTTTTTTCTATTAAATTTGTCAAAGCATAAGCCATGAATCTGTATCTATGCAACAACAACAACAACAACAAAAAATCAAATAGAAACCAAAAATTATTACCAGGCTTATTATCTGTTGCCTCTAACAACATAGTTTCAAACTCCAGGAAAACTAATTTCAAACTAGAAATTAAGAATCCTATAAGTTAAAGAAACATACTGTTGAATGTAATTAAGGTAATACAAGTTTATCAAAAGAATTGCAGCAAGATGTGATCAATAGTATGTCTTTCCAGGCTGATTATTTTTAAACAGCTTTTCTAAATTACTTTCAATACTATTCTGTGAAGTTTGGAGAAAAAGCAAAAGATGGTTACTCAGAAATGAGATGGTACATTGTAATTTAACTCCTTTTTTTTTTTTTTTCCCTAAAGACACTCTTTAGACTAAGGCATGTTGATCATTGTAAGGAGTCAATATATTTTTGTATCTTATTTTATTGGATCTTCTCCTTTTAGTTTTAAAGGGTTCATAAGATTTGCTTTATACACAAAACAGTGAAGCTTTGTTTCTTATGAACATTCCTTGGAAATTCAAACATTACATGAAAAGCTAAGAAATGGATGCTCAGAATTATTTGTGTGAATTTACTTGAGCACTGCATCTCACCAATTGTCAGCAAGTCCTTCTGGACAATAAAAAGGTTGTCATCTCAATCAGATGACAGAAAACTATTCTCCAGAGTCCAGCTGAACTCCTTTACCAAAGAGGACTGTTGAACTTTTAATAGTTTCCCAAAATGAAATAATCAGGCATTTATTTGTCAGAAGCTTAATATAAATTTCTTCTGTTTGATTTTATCTCGGCACTTTTATTGAATTTTACCTCATTTGATTTTTCTGACTCTTCTATAAGAATGGCTTTTTGCTTGTATGTTTCACTCAAACTGACATTTTGATGGTCTAACACATTAATGAAATTCCTAAAAGATAGGCTGTGTTCTTTGAAATCTAAAATATTGACAGAGTACACTAAAGGGACATTTTAAAGTGCATTTTGATTTCCTTTGCAGCTTGATAACATATTTGATGCTGTTTGGTAGCTCCCTAAGCCATACTTTCCACGACATGTCCAGATGATATTTGACAATGTTTCAGTACATCTTCCTGTATCTAGATTTTGTGTATAAAAATTGAGTTCTTGGCAGTGTGTAAAAACCACAAAACCCTCATCTCCCAGTCTAGTGATAGGGAAGCAGAAAATAAAAAAATAATACTTTCTGAAACCTTGAATGAATCTTTTTCTTTTACTGAATCTTCCAGATTACACAAAGGGACTAAAGTACTTCACCAAATACTTCCACAACACATTAACCCATGCAGACATACAAACAATTCCGTTTCACTATCTGCCAGCCACTTTTCTAAATTATATATAAAATACATTTCATTTGCTCTAAATACATCCCTGTAATATAGGGACTATGATTATCCCTGCTTTACAGATGAAGGAATTGAGGCATGGGGCACATAGGCAGAAAGGAGAGGCAGATCTGGGGCTCAAAAAGACAAGTTGGCTTTGATTTAAATGGGCAAAATGTGGTTTAGCAGTATACTTCCCAGCCAGACAATATAATTTTCAGAATACCTTACTCAAGCCAAAATTCTGCAGTGTGATTTTTTTTTTTTCCCATTAAGAGGCATACATAAACCTTTTCCCTTTCCACTAGTGAGTAACAACAAACTGAGCTAAGTCACTTTGAGGGAAGCAGGGAATTTATGGAGTATGTAAGTAGAGTAGTACAAACATTAAACTCTAGGTAAATTAAGAATATCTTTGCATTGTAATCAGGTTTTGAAAAAAGCAGCATTGACAGTCTGGTGTTGGACCTACCAAGAGAATTGGTGTCCCTCTGCCCACTTGCTGTGTCCTGCTCTTAGATGGCAGAGCTGCTGTGGACACTGTCCTGGTTAGTTTTATTGGGATGACTGACACTAAGTCTAGAATCAGCACCAGGAGCATCTTTGGGTAAATAATCAGGAAAATATAAAGCCCCTTTGGAAATTGCAATTTGGATTTAAATTTCTTTCTAAATGCTCAGTTTGCCCTATAAATCAATCTTGATATAAAACATATTCTGTTACTTATTATAGGGCTTATTTATTATAATATTTTTAGTAACTCTGATTATATGAAAGAAATTATATGCCATCTGACCAATAGAAATTCAGAGCATTCTATCTAATGCTGGAGAACAGGATGGACACTGGCTAAAAGACCGAGTAAGAGGGTTCCTATAGACCAAATTCTGGAGAAATTTCCCTTGGCTCTGGTAGATCCAATGCCTGAATTTTTTTATAGGGTTCTTGTGCTCTAGGACAGGCAGTTAAGGGCAGTCAGCCAACCTGAGGTCACATAAGAATCCCTGAGAACCTCTTTCCCATGCTAACTACTTTCAGAATCAGGGCCAAAGTTTCAATTATTGTTGTGTAGTTGTTGCAATTACTGTTGCTATTATGGTGGCACATTGCAGAACAGTTAACATCAGTTCTGTGCTGAGGGAAGCATAGGCAATAATGGCTTTTCTCCTTGCTTTATTGATTCTCCATTTACAAATACACATCTTTTTTTCTATATTCTTACAGCATGGATCCCACTTCTAGAAGCCAAAAATCTATTGTGCCAAGTTATAAACTGGTAGAGCGCTCTTGTTAGCTCTGGGAATACAAAGATGCATAAGAACCCGCCTTTGCTTTAGTGAAGTTTACAATCTAGTAGCAAAAAGCTGTTTGAAAAATAAGGCAATTGGTATTTTTAAATTAGGCTGTATTTTATGCTGTTCACTTGTCTATGATTAAATATAGGAAATATTGGAAAATTGTGACAGTATCTTATATATTTTTATATGTCTAGTATCTATCACAGTACCTAGCTAGAAGTTTTTCATCTTGGATTTCAAAATAGAATCAAATTAATATATAAATTATTATATTTAATCCAGTGTACAATTAATTCATATTTACAGTTTCAGTAGATTTTTAGTCATTAGCAAACATGTGACTTTACACAAGTCATATCAGTTGTCTAAACTTCTAGAACCATCTATCAAAAGTGAACCCTCATGATGAACCCTCATGAGAATAAAATCCATCCCATAAAATGAGTAACATTTCATTCATGCGTAAGTGTTTGCAGCAGACTATAGAATCCAAACACCTTAATGTCTCTTTCCTTTACAGATTTTCATTTTAAGACAGAATTATGACATTCAGTAAACACCCAATATAGATGATGACTCAGACACTGTGGAGCTGAAAGAAAAGATTAGAAAATCTGAGCACATAAATATTGAAATGATCCACATGAAAGAAATTCAAATACCATTGACTCTTAACTGTTGAAAATTGTGCATGATAGAGTCCTCTTTCATCTTTCCTGGTTTACTTTTTGTTTTTGGTCATTCTTGACCTCACTCTTTTAACAGGTAAACAGAAAAAAAGGAGGTCAAACTCCAGAGTACATTCCATAATTTTCAACAGTGCAATTATAAAGAGAAGAACTAGTGGAAGATGCTAAAGCTGAAGGTTTGAATGAGACTTTTAAATTCGGTGTAGCTTTCATGTATGCATAAGTCTCCTTGTTTTCAATTAGTCATAAATCTAATGTTAGCTTTTATTCCAGATGTTAATCTACAGATTGAGACAGTGCACTGCTCTCTAGAACTGCTATTTGCTTTGATATGAATCACAGGCCTTCAGGGTTATGTTTAGAAAGGAACAGGAAAAAAAAATTTAGTTATTCAGACAGGCGAGAAAATTTTCTTTAGGGAAAAAAAACAAAACAAGGAATTAATGACTTTTCTGGACTACATCCAAGCAAGAAGTCAAATGTGTTGTTTCAGCAAGTTTAAGAGCTATGGAAAAAAAATACAAAAGATATGTAAGTACCTTATTGCATCTCTACTGGAGATGGAAGAGACTTAAGAAGAATAGTGATAGTTAAAAAACATATCTAAATGAATGTTCGGCTGATCATCGCAAATCTTATTTTCCTTTTCTCTCAAAAGAATGTTTTCCAAAAGAGAACTTAATTCCATGTTGCTGATTTAGTACATCTCAATTATATATTATAATTTTTAAAAATAAACTTGGCTCTACTAGGATTTATTTAAATATTTCTTTATAGATGTTTTACAAGGAATATGCATTATGCTTTTATTCAATAATAAAAACTGTAATGAAGTTATACTTCAGTATATAATGTAAGCTGCAACTCAAGATTTCAAGATGAATATAAACCAGTCACACCAATAGAACTACTGGAACAAAAAAAACTAACTTTTCTAAATATAACATAATCTGCAGTCTGAGATTTTTATTAAATGCTTCAAGTTTAGAACATAAATTTTTTTGAAGATTTATTTATTTATGCATACAAGCATTGGGGTACAGGCCAGAGGATCCACCAGAGACAGAGACAGAACAGGCAGACTGACTGAAATACACTGCTGCAGGGAGCAGCAGGTTAGACAGAAGAGGTCTGCTGCGCCATGTGGGTCCCCTCCCTGGCCGGCAGCAGGGATCAAACTTGTGCTACAGTGGCTGTGGTTTGCTTCATGGTGCATTGCTTTACTCACTGCGCCACCAGGGAGGCCCGTTTTTAAATGTTTTTAAAAATTATACTTCCCTAGTAAATATGTTTTGCATTTTCTTATAATATGGCATATCACTAATATTAAAACATAATTTTTTATGCACCTTTTGGATTACCCAGGTTTTAGTCACAAGTATAGTTTATAATGTATGCTGACATATAACTAAACCAAATTATTTTCTTTTATAGGATAATAATGAACCATGTAATATATAAGCTATTTATAATTTTAAGAATGAAAATAAATGAGATATAATAGGTTATTACAAGTTTATTTAGAAATGTGGACTACATGATTACTTGTACAATATCATTTCCCCTCTAGTCTGATACCTCCAGAAAGCAACTGATTCTATCTTATTCACTGCAGTTCATGGTATGTCTATATATAGATGACATGTGATTAAAAATGTTAATTGATGAATGAATAACCAAACTCTAGAATCAAATTCTATAATTAAGGTTAGTAAAATATAAAATATAGATTGTTGAATCTAAGACATGTTTGACATGAAAAATAGGTCTAATCCAGTTCTGAAAACTTGTTCAGTGCTCAGAATATCTAACATAATTTTACTTTTCTATGATGGAGGATGAAATGATGACTTGATAGCATCTGAGAAGAGTTAAACTGCATTACAACTATAATCTGACTGCTAAATACATACAAAGGAGAGAAAAATAGTGTTTCAAATTAGTGATACAAATGCATATATTAATTTATTGAGAAAATATTTGAAAAGTGCTAAGAAAATTATGATGATATACCAATATGGCTATGTCCATATTAAAATAGATTGTAACTTAAATATTTGTCTAATTAAATTTATTACAAATTTTGGAATTATTTAACATGCTAAGCCTTGATATTGTAAAGAATGAGGAAGACTAAATTCCATCTTCAACTATATTCTTTGGAAAGTCTTATCTGGACACTAGTGGGTATCCTATTGCCATGCCTGTATAAAGGAGTTAATAAATGGAGACTTATAGCTTTAGATTGGATTTAATTGGAGAAAAGAACTAGAGATTGAGAAATCTCATATTAAGATCAAACTCCCAATACTTTAAAAAATTTTTCTGTCTTAAAATGATGAATGCTTTAATTTTGGGGAAATATTTTGAATAATAAGATTTATAATTTTCATAATAAAACAACAAATTCTCTTCCCTAGAAAATATTTATAGTTGTTAGCTTTGAAACTTGCATTATGGCTATAGAATTATGTGACTATAAAACATGTCAACTTTTAATGATGAAGTGGACCTTTTTAAGTTGGAAATCATTACAATGGTTACAGAAACTATTCTTGTGCTTTTTATCAGTATAATGGTAAGTTGAAGAGTAATCACTTAAGAAATTTACAATATAAATAAAATTGAATGTTCCCATGAAAACAAAAATTATTAAACTGTTAGTACAGTTAACTCTGTTTACACTGAATTGCTGGTATCAATTAACAGTGAAGTTTGTTTTTCCACAGTTGCAGTGGCTATTCCAATTGAACTTAACTATATGTAGATATGTAACTGTTGTTTGTAAAGACAGAGATGGAATTGAGTTCTGAGATAAGACCTCTGGATGGATAAGTGACAGAAACAGTCTGGGGCAGGGAACACTGGAAAATACCTCAAAATAAGACTAGAATGCTTTTTGGAGAATTATTCCCTTATAATCAAAAGAGAAAAAAGTTTAAATGTGTGAAAATTAAAGGCTGGTTATAAAATAATAAATTTAGTTGTTCAATTAACATAGCATCCTATTTATCTACATTTCAAAGGGAAATAGGTAATTTTTAAAATATTAGTACTTTCCCTTTTTTAATACATAAAAGTACTTCTAACACACAGAGGTACTGTGAATAGTTATTATATTCCATGTCAGTCTCTTTTTTTTTAGCATGCTCATGTAAGTTATTTAACATTTTATCATTCACATATTTCATACGAATATCAACCTTAGTATATAAGATACAATAAGAATATTTCTATGCAGTTGGAGACATTGCATAAGGTTTTGATACATTCTAGTCTATGAACAATCCTTAATATACTAAACTTTAAAAAAAATGCCTTTCTTTTAAAATGTTTGTATAACATGACAATGAGTATCTTTATGTTTAAATCTTTATATGAACCTCAAATTTTAATTACCCTCAGTTGGAATTACTATATTAGCAGTTGTGAATCAAAAATAAAAGCTGTGTTAAATAATCTCCCCTCATCAGAAACCAAATTCCCACATACTTTGTAATTTGATATTCAGTAGGATATTAATATTGTTTTGCATTTATTTCATTTCAGAAATGTAACTTTTCGCATTTTAGTCATTTTTACATTTTTCAATGGGTTTTTTGTTATTTATCATGTCTTCATTTAAAATACAAAGACATTGTTTCTTTTTCTCTAATTTTATTAATTTATAAGTTGTTTCTATATCATTTGAAAGGCTATACAATTGAAATGATATATCAAAATGTAACATGGGGGGTGCATTTTCACATCTTTATGTGTGTACTCACATCATTTACCCTTCACCAAAACTCTTGTTCCAATGAAGGATATTATTTCTTAATAACTCTTCCCCCCCCCTTTAGAGTTAGAACTAGGGTTTGAATTCAGTTATAAAATCGCTCCAATATGCAGGTTCATGCCACTTGCCCCAGGTACAGTTTGAATTTTATTATCAAACAATAGACTGACAGCAGTATCTTTCTGGAAGGAATTCATATCTTAGTGGGTGAGAACTACAAGGAGTGCATTCATAAATTAAAGTTATTGTTGTTTAGGTGGTATCATTACATTGGAGATAAATAAAAGGGACACAATTACTGGTGAGAATGGGATTAAGTTGTAATACAATGGTCAGGAAGGTGAGAGGTGATCAAAGAGTTGAAAGAAAAAAAGAACTTGCTGATTTTGGGGCAAACGAATCCCATCAGAAGAAATAACAAAAACGAAGACATAAAACAGGGGCTTTGCTGGCAGTTTGAAGGAAGAGTGGGAAGGCCATTGTGGCTTACATGAACTGAATAAGGAGTTGTAAAGAGAGGGCCTGAATTTGTACCATCTTGCAGGTCATTGTGAAGACATAGACTGCTTTTTTGAGTGACGTGGGGAATAATTAGAGGATTTTGTATTGATATGTGCATTTTGTATGGACTGCTATGGAAGGCTGGCTGAGAACAGGAGGAAACAGAGACTAATCAGAAGGGAGACCAGGGAAAAGGCTATTCCTATAACTCAGGAAAGAAAATAATGATGACTGAAGGTGATAACTGGTGCTGGAGAGCAGGGAGTGGATATGGTGAAAAGGCAGATGAGTTTTAAAAGGAAGATGACTACATGGTCTGGATGGGATGGGTTTTAGAGTAAATAGGAATTAGGTGACTGAAATAATAAGTAAAGATAGCTTTCTGGGAATTTTGTTGGAAAGGGGGGCAGACAAATGAATTGGATATAGCGAGGTTATCACAGGGGACATTTTGATTTGGTGTTTGTGGAAGAAAGTTTAGCATGCTTTGATTGCCTGATAAGAACTATTTTGTAGACAGGAAATTTTAGGATGTAATGAACCAAGAGGATGAAAGTTTTTAAGAAGCCCCAAAAAGCCCTTAAGAAGGTTAGAGGGAGACAGACTCTGATGCACAGCCGAAGAGCATCCCTTTAGATACAGCATGGAGGGAGGCGAAGGGAGCCAGAGCCCATAGATACTGGTGCAGGTTCGTGGTTGATATGTAGGGAACAACTCTAGGAAGCATTTCTGTTTTTTGTATTTTGTGAGTATAAACTCAGTAGAGAGTGAAGATGAGAGGTGTTAAAGATCTGGTAAGAGAAGTCTGGGACAGTAAATGTTCCTACCTAAATATCGTAACTGCTAAATATAGTTTACATAATGTTTACATATGCAAATTTTAGGTAAATTATTAACTGGCATCAAGGCATCTTGCGTACTTCACTGTAGAGTTTAAGCTATCAGTAGTCATTTCATATAATTATATCACTTGTATTTGTTTTCTTTAAGGTTTATTTATTTATGGTACAAGAGCTGGGGTGTAGGCCAGAGGTGCAGGGAGTGAGAGGATTCACCAGAGAGGGTGGGGAGCAGAACAGGCAGATCTACTGAAATATACTGCTGAGGGGAGCAGCTGGTCTGCTGTGCTGTGTGTGTCAGCTCCTTGGCCTGGGATTGAACTAGTGCTGACACTCCACCCCTTGTGCCACCGGGGAGGCCCTATATCACTTGTTTTGAACTAACTTTGTTTGCTTTTGTTCAACTTTACTGTTGGTTTCTCTAGTTTGTAGCTTGGTAAGGGAGATGATTATTCAAAATTTTCTGGTAAACTGTTCATCAATACAGCTGCAACAATAGGAGGTGAATACCAATTACTCAGAGACAGTAGATTTACACAAAACTTTCTGATACTTCCCTTTTATCAGCTGTATACATGATTGGGTCCAAATAATGTATTCTCTTTCTATTGCTGTCTGCTAAACAATAAAGAATCTACTTTAACACAAATTCTCTGGGTATATTTTACTGAGTGCTTTATGTATAATCATGCATGGTATTATAAGTTTTTACAGACTTCTGAGAGTTCTGATTATATTAATCATACAGTCATAAACAGAAAATATTGACAGCAAAACAATATTCTTATTAAGTAACTAGAATATTTTTTTTAAAGATTTATTCATTTATACATATAAGAGCTGGAGTGCAGGCCAGAGGTGTGGGAGGGTGAGAGGATTCACTAGAGACAGAGTGGGGAGCAGAACAGGCAGATTGACTGAAATATACTGCTAAGGGGAGTAGCGGGCAAGACAGGAGAGGTCTGCTGCACCCATGTGGATCATCTCCCTGGCAGGGGGATCTAACGCCTGCTGTAGTGACTGCTGGTAGCTTTGTAGTGCTGAGACTACTCCTTGCACCACAGATGTACTCTATAAAACTTTTCTCCTTTTTCTCTCCTATTTTCGGACAACATTTTATTTCTAGTAGTTTCTAGTTCCTATAGGTATAGTTCTACAGCTGTCCAGTACTGTTTTCCCTTGATGAGATCGTATTTATTTTGTGCTGCAGTTGACCTTTTGCAGTTTGCAGTGGTACACAGCTCTCCTTTTATGTCAGTTTATTACAGTTTGTAGTGATGATGACACTGATGACAATTTTATAGTTATTGACAACATAGATTTTGCTAGACTATGATTTCTTATTCATTGATTCTATTGATGGACATATATTTATTGTAAAAACTCTACAATGGAAAACTGTTCAATTTTTCTTAAAGATCAGTTGTTATGCATGGAATTAATAATCACAGATATGCACACTTACATTTTTTGCCATTTAAAAATTTGGACTGTATATTAGCCTCCATAAAACTTGAGAATGTCCTTTTTTGTCAACACTAGATGATATCAGCTGATATAATTCATATAAAAACTTAACAATGTTTGCTGATATACTTCTTAATGTATAATGTTGCTGTTTTAATTTATCTTTCTTTTATTACCAGTTAAGTGAGAGTGCTTTCCTGTCTTCATCAGTGGTTTATATTTTTCTGGAAACCTCATGTTTGGATCCTTAGCCAAATCCTCCCCTTTATTATGATTACCGCTGCCTTCTTATTGATTTACAAGAACCCTTTATATAACTTTGTTTAGAAATAATTTAACCATAGAAAATGATTATAATATTTATATAATCAAATTGAGTGGTATTTTACAATGGTGCGTATGTTACTATACTGTAATTAAATTCTATTTTTCATGTCTTAATGGAGGTCATCCCATAGTCCTTGTAACGTGAATGTTTTCTTATTGGCCCTTTAGCACTTTATAAAAGTTTTCTCCTTTTTCTCTTCTACTTTCCAGGACAGTATTTCATTTATGGTAGAGCATAAATTCTGTAAGTTGCTACTTTGTTAAGGCAGCATATGTAGCAAAGCATGATGGGGACCAATGGGCCCTTCGGGAACTAGGAACTAAGTTGTTTTGAGTGAATTAAATTATTTGGTCACATGTAATGTATGAATATATATATATATATAGAGAGAGAGATGTATATATATACAAACATAGTATATGAAAAATATGCTTAAGAAATAAAAAAAACATTAGCCTATTTAAACGAAGATTCTAACTATGGATCAGATAAATAGGCTTATGTCTCTTTGCACCTTTTCTCAGAGACCAATGAATCATCTGTACATCCTTGGTTAAGTACAGTAGAGTAGTGAAATCACTCACAGGCAAATATATTGTATAAGATTCATGTATATAGCATAATTTTTGGTAATGGTGTAACAGATTAAGAACCCTCTCTTGCAATCTGAACTTTGATGATATGCTTTTTAAGTCCATTATACTTTTTATCCATCTGGATCTATGAGTGCATTCTCAAGAAAAACAAGGACTCTGTAGAACTGACCCTGAAACTAAAAATACCTTTCCCATATACTTTAGGGTAATTTATCTATGTACTTTAAGTAGAATCATTTCAGTCAATTGCATTTGCAAATTTGGCACTCATCATAGAGTAGGGAAGAAAGTTGATATGAAATTGTGAAATGGGAAAACCTCTGAATAGTTTAGGAGAAATTATGAAATACTGAAAGTGTTAAAATTACCTAGTTGAGCATTTTCTTGGCAAAGAATGCCCACAGCCTTCATACTACCATTTGGCAAAAATTGTCATTAGCAGTATTAGTGTTTCATTGGCAATATTGCGTGCAAATTTGTCTTCTATTGTGATGTTGAACAGAAATAGTTAACTACATCATGATTAAGTTTTATGTCACTGTGAATCTGTCCAATAACACTGACTGTCAGGAAAAAAGTGTTATTAAATTTCATAAATCACCGTGGTTTAATTATTATGATTGCCTATTCTAATATTTTTGCAGTGATAATCATCATGCAGTTGCAGGAAACAAACAAAAAAAAAGATTCTGGCATTCTAAATCAAGGTTTGGGACTGCTGATGAATAAATCAGAATAGTCATACATAGAGTTGAGTCTCTGTATCTTGTCTAGTAGTAGTTCCTCACATCTATAAGGATATTGGTAGACACATTCGATCTGACAAAAAAACAAAACCATGAATCGTAATTTAAAACAATAAAAAAAGCATTGTTTATAATAATTAAGGTATTAAGCATTTCAGTGTATTTTAATTCTTTGATCATTGGTAACTCATGTACAACATTTCTGTGCTAACCAGAATACTGTGTATCCACTTTGTTACTATACTGAATAATTAAAGAAATTACATCAAATACTAACATCTCTAAAAAACTTAGTTTATTGAAAGTCAGCAATGAACATTGCTGCCGCAAACATTGGCATTCAAATATCTTGTGAATTAAAATGCAAGAATTAACATTAGTCTAATACATAGTAGCATCTTTAAAAATATTTCAGAGTCAAATTAGTATTAAATAAAGGATCTTTCTTCAAGCATTGAGTTTCCTTGTGATCACTGAATTGTTATAAAATCTCTTATATTTCTTCATCATATCGTGTGAGTATATGCTGTTAATCTTTGGCACTAAGAGTTAGGATATTTGTGGAAAAATGTCCGTTAAAGTAGCGTGTGTATATTATCAAGCACACTGATAAATTAATCCATGAATTTGAATAGATTATCCCTTATTTTTCAATGTTAAAAAATTTACTTCTTCTGTGTATTTGCTTGAAAGTGACATACTAGATAGAATTTGGCCAATTTTCAGTTTTATATTTGCTTGCAATTTTTTTCAAAATATTTTTCTTTCTGTAGCTAATGACAGTTTCTTTATTCTGCAAAGATTTCTGCTCACTCTATGTTACACTTACCAATCTCTTTTACTGTATATTTTGAAATCTACCATTGACCCATGGAGCTTGGGGTGGAGGGCTGATGAGGAGGAGTGCATGGTCAGTGGGGATATGTATTTTACAGGCCAGAAAAACTGTACAGTTTCCTTTAAGCACTTATCTGAAATGCTTTAGACCTCAAACTTAAGCTGTAAATACCTTAAGAAATATTGTCTCAATCACAACATCCTTTGCTCTAGAAGCTGGATCTCTCTGTGTTTCTTTTCCAGTGTTTTCTGGGGGGTCCTAAGGATCCTTCTTTCCCTATGCATCTACTTTGATTGCAGAGATAGTTGTCTCACAATTCTAGCCATTGTCTTTTAGACCTCAAGTGCAGCTACTCTGTCCCGTGATGCTGGCCATCTAGTCTGCCTCAAAGAGTATAGCTAAGGCCAAGCTTTGCTATCTAATAATGCTAATTTCAGTTGCCAGGCATAGGCAATGATGAATACAACTCAGTTCTAGATGTAATTCCTCCCAGGCTCCATAGACAGGATGATCTCTTGATAAGCAATCATGTTTTGACCAATTTATCTCCTCTCACTAAGACAGTCTTTAACCAGGTCACTCCCAAACAGGTTATGGCTACTTCTAACCCTCAGTCCTCTCCTTAACATGCCAGGACTAAGCAGAAGAGAATTTATCTTGCCCAGTCACAACCCAGCCTTAAAATAAAATAAAATAAAATAAAATAAAATAAAATAAAATAAAATAAAAATAAATAAAATGTAAGTTCATAGTTACAGGAAAGCAGTCATTTACAAAAAAATGATTGTCTCCTGATAATTACAATACATTTTCATAACCGAAGACTTATTAGATTTCCCCCATATCAATGAAATCACTCAAATAGTTAAATAATACAACTTATAAAAAATAAAGCTGATGTTTAAAAAAAAAAGACAGAAATATACCTTATCTACACTCTCTTGTTTATAGCCAAGTCAAAACCAGGATCCATTCATTGCTAGAAATCCTTTTCAAATGTAAAGAAAATATAAATGGCAAAGAATATACTGCAATTATTTTAATTATGGTTTATGTAATTATTTATTGAGCACTAATTTTGTGTGTGACACCACTGTGAATCCTCTTTAAAATAATTTCCCTGATGATTTTGTGTAGTGATATAAATAATCAGATAGTAATTATATATTACTCTTAATTTTATATTCAGCTCATTCTTATTATATGGTTATTCCACCTTAGTTTGTACTTAATACTGTAGAAACTATAAAGACATTTATAATAGATTATTTTTAGGAACATTTTTAGGAACTTGCAATTTGAGTAAAATTTCATATATGAAAATTTGTGGTAATTTGTAATTAATATATAAAAAAGTTGGAAGACAAAGCATGTGAACATTGCAAGATACAAATTGGGATAAAGATTTAGTGAGTTTCCTAAGAGATTATAAGATTGGTATAATCCAAAACAGCCAATGGCATTTTAGTTGTGGAAGAATGTTATTGGTATGTAACGGTTTAGATTGATAAGACTCAGAAATATAAAGGATAAAGAAAAATAAATAACTGATACAAGAAGTCGAATTCAGTGAATGGTTAGTCTAGAATATCAAACTGAGTTGTTGGGGTTATATGTAAGAAACAACATTTAAGTTCTTGCTCTATTGAGTGCAAGTGCGTATATGACATTTTAATTGCCTTTGATTGATAAAAATCACATCACGGCATATAAATCTGGTGACAGACCTATGGAATGTTTAAGTGGTAGAAAAAATTGGGAAGTAAATTAACTCCAAAGATCCAAGGCTTTGGCCTATTAAGAGTGGAGTTAGCTTTGAAAATGTGAAGCTGCAAATGGAGAGAGAAGGAGTTTTGTTCACAGACGTGGTATTCAGGTAGGACACATAAATCAGAGGAACCTGTGAAAATGTTATTGATACAAGCCTGAATAGATAGCAACAAGTCATCAGCATTTTCATCAAAACCAGGCATGGTTACTATGGAAAAGGCACTATCTTAGGTGACAAGAACAGAGTGTCATATAATATACTATCCATGATTTACTGGGAGAACAGAATTTGTACACAGAAATACCCATGGCGATGTCAGACTTCACCTGCCAAATAATTGTCAAATTTTGGCTCGCAATTCAACATATGAGATTGATTAGAAAGCCCTTTGGACAAAATTGGACTTGAATTGGATCTTTCAGGAAGAGTAGGAGAGAAAATGGGAAAGGAGATGGGAGGAAATTATCTGAGCTCTTGGTGTCTGTAGGTGGATAACATTATAAGAGTTATGCAGGGGAGTGGAAGAATGTCTGACTGGCAAGTTAGGCAAAGTAACTTGCAACTCGTGTTCCTGACAAGGGATGCCCATGCAAAATTTTAAAATATAAAGATGATGTAAAAACATTTGTCTTGACTAACAATTAAAATTACAATTTTTGACTGAAAGGTAGAAATTGAAGGCAAGCTGAGCAGTTATTGCATAAACATAATAGTCTAGGTGATAACCTCAATGCAGAGGGGAGAGTAATGGGAATTCAAAGAAAAGGACAAATTAAGAGACATTGCGAAAAAAAAAAAAAGCTCAGTAACTGTCTGGAAGTAGGTAGGAGAGTAAATATAAAGAAAAGTCATTTTTTTTAACCTGGTACATTTTTAAAATGATATATCATTGTCAAAAATAAAGCAGTTTTACCCTTTTTGGAGGGGCTGATGTATCCCTAGGATAACATGACAAATTTGGTTTGAGGTATTGGAAGGGTACCAAGCAGAAATGTTTGCTAGACTATAGGAGATGCAATTTTTAAAAGCACAAGGTCATTTTAAAATGGCATTTAGAAATTAAATCACTTTAAATAGAAGGACCTTGAGGTCCAGAGAGGCTGTATTATTTATTTGAGGTAACAGCAGAAAATATGAAGTGAATATAAATTCACTTTTGTGTGTGTGAACTCTGTAAAAGAACAGGTCCCTAGGGAAAGAGCTAGTGTCACTTTTGTGGTTTGGATCACTTGTAGTTGGGAAATAAGATTAATTTTTCTCAGGAAGTCAGAGATTAAAACTAAGGATCAAAAATTTACAAATTGCTTTCTAGTGTGATACATATGTAATCCTTATATTAATTATGAATTAGGCATAACAGACAGTGTTACCCTTGTGTTGCATTAGGAAAATCAGACTAACTTTTGTTAGTCTCTGAACACTTTCCTATTAGCTCTCTGGTTAGAGGTGAGAAGTCTTAAAGATCAAGGAGTGAGGAACTGAAGTTTGGATAAGAGTGATTATTAAGGGCAATTAAGAACTAAGAGGGTGAATGGGACATCTTCTCTCTTACTCAATCACTTGCATTGACGTACATCTCTACTGTACCATTCCCGGCTTCCTACATGTGCTGGGTATACTCTTACAGCTTACCTGTATTTTGTTTCTACTCTCTTCTTAGCCTTTAGCATAGCTCTTGATAGGTGATCAGTAAATTTTCTTCAAGTGCTCACTGTGTGCAAAGTATTCCCAAAAGAATTGAGATATAAGAAATGAATAAAGACAGCTCTTTCTGTCTGCTTGTGTCTATGCAAGTGTTCTTTACTCTTCTGTCCCTTTCTCTAATAAACCTGCTCTTTCAAAATATATATACATATATGTATATAAAAAAGTGAATAAGATGTAAAATATGGTCCCTGCAGTCTAATAACTCATATACTAAATCTAGATGGAACTATTTTGTTGTAATTAGGGTGTTCACAAGTGTAATGTTGCATGTTAGGTTGAAGAATAAGGAAACAGAGTGGTATTTGCAGAACTACCAGTTGAAAAGTAGCAAGTAGGGGTGTGGATGCTCTCATAAAGAACGTGGGACATTCCTAGGAATCTACCCAAAGGACACAAAAACACTGATCCAAAAGAGCACCTGTACTCCTATGTTTATTGCAGCACTATTTGTAATTGGTAAGACCTGGAAACAATCCAAATTCCCAAAAGTAGATGACTGCATCAAGAAGATGTGGTACATATGCACAATGGAATATTATTTGGCAATCAAAAATGATAAACTAGGGACATTCATAGAAACATGGATGGAACTAGAAGGAATTATACTCAGTGAAACAAGTCAGAGGGCAAGAGAAAACTATCGGATGGCTTCACTATTAGGAGGAATGTGAAAGAACAACAACAACAAAAAAATAGAATAAGCTCAAGGAAATGGGCAATTATAACCAAAAGCAAACAAAAAACTCAACAAGACCAAAAAGCCAAGATGAACCAAAGGGACCATGGGGGTGGGGAAGGAGGGGAGGGCAAAGACGGGGATGATGGCAGAAAGAGCATAAGGGAATGAGGTGATGGTGCATGGGTGGATGGTGGTGGGTACTCCCTGGGGAATACAAATGATGTCAAATATAATTAAAAAAAAAAGAATGGGGGACAAATGACTGAGAACTGAGAACAGTATTTTTGGATGTAAGGGCAGTCGGCTTGGGGGGGCAGACATGGAATGTGGTCATGAGTAACAACAACCAGTCAAATGTACAAGAATTGAAGATTTTGGAGGAAACTAGACAAGTAGAATGTAACTGTGCTAAGTGAAAGAGAATCCTTAAAGCAGAACATGTGCTTCAGTATGTATATCTCAAACTATATGTGTTTATGGTTGAACAAAGCTATAAACATGCTTGTGTTTGATACAAAGGAATGGGAGCAGAAGCCAGTATGAAGGAATTAGTGAGAGACCTGACTCCTGAAGTAACTACATGAATGAGTAACCAGGCAAGGGCATTTTGATGGTATCGAAAATCTTCCCTCCAGTATATTAGTTGATATAATTATATGTGAAGTACAAAGAAAGGGGCCAGACAAGAAGGCAGCAATTATGTTTCCATTGATGAGGTTTAATGAAAGGCTACATCTGAAGAAATATGTATGGGCAGTTTGATCTGACAGCATCTAACAATGCGGATAAAGGTGTCTTTTGATAAGAGGTAGCAGGGTTACTATTTCAAGTGAAATGAAGTTCTGCGAATGAGCTCTTGATAGGTAGTTCTGGATTTTTCTTTGAGAATTATGAAGGGTGACTAATGCTGAAGCTAAGGTAGACCTGAAAGGAAGATCGGTCAGTTGAGATACACTATTGGGGAGGTGATCAGTGAAAGATGAATGGGAAAGAAGACGATAGGAGTTGGAAGGGAGAAGATAACAACCCAGAGAAAGCTGGATTTTTATTTGAAGGAGGAAGGGTAGAAACCACAAGGGGAAAAAAGCTTTAAGCTCTTTCTGATGGAAGAGAAAAAACAGTAGTTGAATACCTTGGTTGTCAGGAGAAGGAAAGGTCTGAGACACAGGAAATACTTTTCTGACATATTTATTCAGGGCATTTGCTTTGTAACATTGCATGTAAGATACCATACTTTATGATATTTTGTTGTTTTGTGTCTTTTATTGTAGACATGGCTCATTTGTTTAACTATACACTAACATACAATTCTTTCTTTTAAAATAAGCACCTTTAAGGAGGATCATTCTTACATAGATTAAAAGCAAATTCTTGTCTTTTTCCAGGCTCTGGTGAAAAGAGCGTTTAGAAAACATTGATATATGTGTTCTCTAAATCTAGTGTTTGAATTAATGGACATATTGGCATGTTTCCGCTTCCTTCACCTGCTGGCTTACTTAGCTCTGGGAAATATCTTTAGGTCAAATTAAAGGCAGAAGACAGGGGACTGGTGCCTGGGGAGATAGCTGCATATAACTTCCATTGAAATGCCACTGATGAAAAAAAATCAACTAGGAATATTTTAAAGCATTTGGTTAAGAAGAGAGTTACTTTATAATTAAATAACACTGCTTCCTTCCTATCTACCCCATGGGTAGGAGAGTTAAGAACTAAAACAATTTAATAAGATAATATTTCAAGCTCATACTCTACTTCCTTTTCATACACAGAGCACTTAAAGCCAGGGGAATAGTATGTGCAGAGGCAAGACAGAATGCTAGGCTTGTGGAAGGAAGCCCTTGCAGAAATAAAAACACAAAGTAGCAAATAAAATAAAAACACAGGCTCCCTGTTTTGGAAATCTGCTTGATAAAATGGCTGTGGCTTGATAAAATAGCACCTGTAGTGCAGGTGCTAGCTCTACTGCAGGCCATATTCAATACCTAAACTATCACTCAGGGCACATGCTGGCTTCCTGTGCTCCACTGAGACCAGATGGAGATCAGGGTTGTTTTGTTTATCTTTTGGCCTCTAATGTTGGAGGAAGTTGCCGTGAGGAACAGAAACTGCTTAATTCCCAAACCCTTAGTATTCTAATCATTGCAGATAGACTGCTTCTGCATGGAACACATTTTTACATTCTGGGAGTGATTAAAATTGTTTGGGTATAGTGTTTCTCACAGTGTGATAATGGACATTTAATCACATCACATGTGTCTTCCACTTGTAAAATATGCTGCATTCAGCCAGGTTCAAGGTATTGTTACCAGCTCTATATCTCACCTCCATGGCTCCTTCATTTCCCCCCAAAATAGCTGTTATTTCTCTTTTGGCACTTCTCACACCTCCACAATCTCATCTCAATACTGCAGGATAGTTTCTCCAAGAGGTTAGCATTTTTTGAAGGTTTTTCAGATTTTTTACAATTTGCATATAAATTTCTGTACAGTTAGTCTTTCCTTTATTTCTGCTCTTTATCAAAAGAAGTGTGCAAGCCCTTTCAGAGAATAACCACTTTTTATTAGGACCCTGTCCTGTACTTAAGATCCTCTTTTACTACCTGTCCATATGTTAAGAGCATTCTCTCTCCTTAATTCCTCCTTTACGGTGTTTTGCCCACCATCTAAAACCTTCCTCAACCTTATATGGTGTCTTCTCCCCCCTATACTTTCAATAAAATATTACTTTCATTTTTGGATGCTGTACTTATTAAACAGAACCTCTGAAGTTAGTCCCCAAATCTTGGCACTTCCCTTTAATGCAGCTTGTAGACTGATTTTTAGTCTAAGATTCATTCTCTACCTGACCATTGATTTGAAAATTCAATGTCTTTAGTCCGTGGATCTCTGGCTTTGGCCAGTTTATCAATTAGTCCTTTTAATCTTACAGTTTCATTTTCCCAGAAATGTCATTTCCCCAGATGGTCATAAAATTTTCTTATCATTTCCAATTCTTATTCCTCAAGCCCCGAAGAAGCTTGAATATTTCCTGTTGCAATCAATAAAATAACTTTCTTTTAATCTTGCTTTTTCCCTCATCTTTCTAAGAACTACCAAGGCTTAGCATGGTTTCTACTAGGGCACTGTTCCCTAACATTACACTGACCTCTGAAATTACTGATTTTGGTATTTGTTTACAGTATTTTTATCACTTGTTGCTTCATTCTACTTGATGCTTTGATCATTAAGTACTCAGGATATCCACTGGGTTTAGAAAATGTGTCCTTTTCCTGTTGCTAATGGGGAGCACCATGGTGGGAATCTAAATGTATTTGAGCTTTGAGACAGACCTACCTCTCTATTCTGACCTCTAGTAGTATGTGACCTTAAGAAAGCTTTTTAATTTTCCATGACTCACTTATTCATTTGTGGGAGATTAAATGTCTTGGTGATTTGTATCAAGAATAGAGGTAATGAGTATTAATTCTTGCCAAGTTGTTGATATATATAAAGAATTTAGTCAGTAGCTACTGCTATGCTGGTTGCTAACATCATTCACTCCACTATTGCTATTACCACCACCGTCACCATCGCTACCATCTTCCCATCATCATTGCCATTATATCACCATCATTACCATAATCTGTATCTTCACTTTCATCATTGTCATCATTTTAATTATTAGAGGATCAAGTTTCTTTCTGCACATATTTGCACTATATTATTTTTCACTTGAATTCATCTGCTTTCATTAACAGTAACACAGGGGGCCTCCCTGGTGGCCTAGGGATTAAGTCTTTCAATTCTGTCACCACTACAGCCTCAGTTCCATCCCTGACCAGGGAGCTAACCCACATGGTGCTACAGACCTCTTTTGTTTTGCTCGATGTTCCCCTTAGCAGTGTATTTTTAATAAATATGCCTGTTCTGCTTCCCACTCTGTCTCTGGTGATTCGTCTTCTCCCCATTCCTCTGGATTACACCCCAGTACTTCTATGCAAAAATAAAGAAAAAAGAACAGTAACACAACCATAGCAAAAATAGTATTGCAAAATACAGTTCATTGTGATATTTTCTTTATAAGAAGCTTGTAGTTATAAACCATTTTATTGTAATATGCCATTTATGTCATCTTTGATTCTGTCTTCTAATATATTCTGCCATGCCTCTTGTGTTTAAGATATCACCTGCTTTCAGTTTTCTGCACCTTAGGTTTTCATGTCCTCTTGCTAAATATTTTATTTTCCTGTGCTTCCCTATATGTGTAGTTCAGCTGAGTTATCTTCTTCTGAAAAAACTTAAAACCCTCAATTAGAAATGAATGATTAAGTTTTCCAACCATCATCTTTATTCAGAACTTTTTATAGCTTTAAGGCATATGTGTTTTGCTTTGTTTGTTTTGTAGTAGACACATTTGTCCATTTGCCCACCCTTCTTCCAGTCCTGAAAACTGTTGTAACTACATTGTTTCATGCATATTTTAGTTATAACTAACATATGTACTTCAAATGGGTGATTTCTGAGACTGACAGTTTTACATATGTCCTGCCTACAAACACACATATTTTCAAAGGGATTTAAATATAGTAGGTACCCAAATATGATTTTCTGAACTGTGACCTTTTTGGGCTTAAAAAACCTGAAAGATCATCCCTCTGGAAGAGACTAACCCTCATGATGTATCATTAAGCAAGCGATCTCCCTTGACATTTCCTTACCTGTTGAGAATATAGTAGATATGGAATTATAGAAAATTGGGTAATTCAATATATGCTTTTAATGATTTTGAACTTATTTGTATTACATTGAGTGCATAATTATTCACAGCCAATAAAAAGTGTGTTTTTTCATGTATTTGAGGTAAATAGAATAAAATCAATATGGGATATATTTTTGAAATTAATTTGCTATTATGTATGAGTACAAAAGATTTAAATATTACTGTGGATGTTTTTCTTTTAGTCCTTTTATTAGTTCTTGAAAGAAAATTTGCACAACCCTACCTAACAAAACTTGTTTTTCTCATTACTGTATATCTTGACAAATCCTTTTTCAGCTTTCAGTGTATTACTTTCAATCCTGACTTTGCCTTTGCTTTAATATGTGTATGACATGTGAAATATTTGGCCATTGCTTTCCTTATTTTAGAACTCGTCTTACATTATGACATGACCTAATTTTATATAAAATGGTGCTTATGAAATCTAATATTGCTGATTCTATTGTGTCCAAACTATTTCCAAAAGTATTTGCTTAGTGTGTATAGTTCTTAAACACAAATATGACTTAAATATTGAATAGTTCTTCTGTTGTAAAAAAAAAATCTTGTATTAATATTTCTAATACATTCTCTCAATTTATAAAGTAGAACTTTTTTTTCCAAAAAATTCATTTGAAACTAGGTCAATTAGGAGCTGAAAAATCATCTATCCAACTAATTATATATATAGTGGAATAAAATGGATTTTAAAAGCACAAGTTATTTCATTATATCATTATATGTTATAAAATTTAGCTCAAGAAAATCTCATAATTTTTTTCACTAAATACGGTAATACTTAATTGTTTAAAATTATTTAATTAACTTGAGTTTGGATATGATACTAAACCTTAGGTTTCATTGTATCCTTAACTTGGAAAATTATATTTTATTATATAACTTGCTATTTAGGCCTATATTTTCCTTTGAATTTTGGTTAAAGACAGAGAATATAAACAGAAGTAATCATTGCAGTATACCTAGTATTACACGATTTATATGATGCTTTTATTTTATAATAAAATCCGTGTATTAGTTGTAAAGTTTACTAGTTCCTTAGGTAATCAAATTTGAAAGGAAAAATTGGTATTTGAGTTTTTTCTAAAAATGGCAGTCACACACACACACACACACAATTTCAAGAACTTTTCTCCCCTAGGGTTAGTTGTCATATGCTTCAGTAATGGAGATTGAATTCCTAGTAGTTAGTTGGAAAGATCTTTTCCTAACAGAGAAGTTAAAATTCATTAAAAACTAATTATAAATGTATAGGAGGTTAATTTTCCATGTTAAACCTTATTAAAATAAGATAAGTAATTCATAATGTATCAAAGGATTGCTTTGAACAGAAATAAATAAAATGACACTACCAAATAGTGTTTCCTAAAATATAATAGGAGCTATGAAACCAAGTCAAGGCAAAAATTCAAGTCCAGCTCATCTTGATTTTTGTCAGAAGGAAAACAACAAACATAATGTCCACACAACTCTATTAAACAGTGGCTGCTGGCATAGAATCTGTGAAGTAGCAGCTGTCCGTGCAGGTGGAGCGCATCCCATTTAGTATTCTAGCTAGAAAAAATCATGCAGTTTGCCAGGATAAATTTTCCCTCAGCAGAACGTAACTGGGTATGAATTCTAGCTGGATTCAATGTCCAATTACTGAGACTACCACAGAACACCATAATAGCAGCATGTCCAGTTCTCTGAATAAATTTGTCGGTTGTATTCAACGTGTAATTTAGATATATGGCTTCTAGTGGAAACCAAAGGAAAATATTCAGATACTATAATTTTTCCCTTTTCCCAAATTTGTAATTTCTAATATACATCGGTATCCTTTTTGAATTTTGTCTCTAGCTAAATAACTTCGATTATTTCCATCTGGAAAATTAAAGTCGATGTTGTAGACAGCCTCTCCTGCTACCTCCTGTAGTGGGTTTCTCTCTCCTCTTGGTTGTCCTGAGGGACAGACCATCTTAGAGCAGTAAACAGCATTGTGATTCCTGTAGTCCCCCTTCCACTGACCTGCCCTTTAGTCTTTAGGTGAGAGGCAGCTGGGAGAGAAAGAAAAGTAAATATCCTTAGTAATATGAAACAAGTATGTTTAGATTTACATATCCACAACTTAAACCTCCTTATTTGTTTCCTTTTTTTAAAGTTTGCATAGGTTTTTAGTTAGTAGCTCCTTTGAACAGTCTTGCCCCTATTCCCATGGTGCTGGCTCCTTTGGCCCTAAATCAGGCTGTATATCAACTGGCATTTCTTATTATATAGACCAGGGTAACACAGGGCGTGTTTCAAAGGGTAGGCAGCCCTCATTTCAGTGAGTATTCACACTGTGTAGGAGCCAGCCATTTGTTTTGTTTTATGATACAGATTGTAGTTGGTTTTAATTTGACTGTTTCCTCATTACCCTTTTCTTTAGCTGCGTTTTTTGTGTGTATGGAGGGAGGGCCTACTTGATTTTCCTCAGATAAAGTCTGTGTTTCTAAACATGAACATGTTGATGTATCTTACTGGCAGATTTACTTCTCATTATTAAACTGACTTACAAAAATGGTAATTGCAAAATGGAAAGTGTAGAATTGAGGTAACTAGAGATATGGGATGAGAGGTAGAGAGCAGGTGAGGAGAGGGATAGTGGACTATGGACGAGAATGTGGGTTCCTTGTTTGGGGGTTAGTGTAGAGACATGCATCTGAAGGGGTGTGGTCCTATACCTCTGGATGATGTTATAAAACAATGTTACTTCAATTAAAAAAAAAGTGAAACGCTTTTATGAGAACAATTAAATCATACTTACATCAGGTGTGTGGTTACCTGGGAGGTATTGTATATATAACATTATGTCATCTAATATTCTCATATAAGATTGGTAGATTTGATTTTTACCATTTTTTATTATTTAAGTTATTATATCACATTTAGTTTAATGTAAAATATCCTCTTTATAAATATATAGTCATTTATATATTTCTAAACTTAACATTTCCTAAATGATGAAATTGAGTAAGGTACAACTATCACTGTTTTCCAAACTCTTTTATAGGTTTAATGTAGTATTTTTGAGACTGCATTCTTCCCTTTTCTTCTTATCATCTTTTCCTTCAATCCCTTCTCCACTTCTCCTCTTTCTTTTTCTCTTTATGTTCTCTTCTTTTTTCCCTCATCCTTCTTTCCTTCTTTAAGAGCTTGTAAAAGTAATCCTTGAGTTTAAATGGTAGAGCCAAATGGTGATAAATAATATTTTGTTAAAAGTTAGTAATATGTTAGTAACAATTACTGATCTACTCAGCACTAAGCCTTACTGTGAACTCACAGTAATTAAGCAGGTCTCACACAAATAAAGCTTCAAAATAGGGAAAATAAATCCACCCCCTCACAAGCCCAAGAATGAATAAAAATATAGTGAGCGATTAATGTCACCATAGAAATGATGCATCAAAGAGTCATTCAATAAACGGGACTGGTAAATTATTTATTTAATAACTAAAAAAAAGTGAAAAAGGAAAGATTACATTCCTAATCCTCACCTAAACAGGAACCAATGAAATAAATCATAAGCATATTGCATAAAATTTAAATACTGTATTATACTTAAAGTTAAATAATACTATTATATAATAATCAATAAATGGAACCCAAAAAAGAATTAGGCTCATAGTTAGAAGTAATAAGAATCATAGTAAAATAATAACGGTCATTGTTGAAAAATCCAGTTGTGTCAGGAACTTTGCTCAGTCTTGTTTGTGCTCACTTACTATGTATCATATCTAATCCTCTGTGAACAACATGTTATAATCTGTATATTCTTCAGAAGAGGAACATGGGCTTAAATTTCAAGTGACACACTAAACTAAAAGTTATAAATCTTAGCCTGACTTCTTACATATTCCTAAAACATTTATATGACAATTTAGGTTGTTTCACTTTATTATTACTCTAACAGTGAGATGACCTATATGATAAATATGCATACACTTATGTTTATTTAAGAGAGAAAACTATGTTAAACTGTTTTAACCTTTCAAAAGAATACAGTGCTCATTTAAATAATTTGATTTGTCACATGGCTAGACATTGTATGGTTATTACTTACTTATAATCAACATGAATATTTTCACCTGCCTATATCTACACATATTGAAAGATTTCTTCCTTCCAATAAAATTGCTAGATTTTAGGGGTTGCACATTTATACCTAGATATTATTAGAAGTGATTTCAGGTATCATATCTTGTTTCTGACCTTAACAGGGAGGTTTAACCATTAAGAATAATCTCACTTAACAAGGAACATTGGCACACTATTGGTGGGAATATAAACCATCTCAGTCCCTATGGAGAACATTATAGAGGTTTGAGGTATTTTTCACTCTTAGGTGTTTATCTGAAGAATATAAAAAACACTATTTCAAATTTTATTTTTCTCACTGAATGTTCTCAGCCAGGCATATTATAAAGGGGAATAGTGTTCTGTTTTAATATCACTTAAGAAACAGCAAGAACAAAACTGCTTTGAAAAGATATGTGCATTCATTGCAACACTTTCACAATAACTGAGATGTGGAAATAACCTAAGTGACCACCAACAAATGGTTGAATAAAGAAGACAAGATACACACACACACACACACTCACAGACACACATAATGGAATGCAACTTAGCTACTTAAGAAAAAGATAAAATCTTATTTGCTACAACATAGAAACGACTGGAGGGGATTTGCCATGCAAAGTCAGAAAGAGAAAGATAAATAATAGATGATTTCGTTCATGTGAAATATAAAGAAACAAAACAAAGATATAGATGGAACCAAAACAAAATACTTGGCTTCTGATTTCAGAACAAAGGTTGCAGAGGAGGTGAAGGAGGTGGGAGTACAGGTGGAAGGGTTCCACTGGATGGTGGTGGTGGGTCATTGGTAATTCTGGTGTGTGATAACAAACCTTTGAAAATGTGTAAACCTCTGCTCTTAAAACATAATCAATGTTGTAAGTCATTGTTACCTCAATTGAAAAAAAAAAAAGAATAATATCAATTTCAATTGGTTTGTTTTTGGTAGAGAAATTATTTTTCTTCAGTTGAGGATGTTTCTGTTTTTTTATTACTTTTAGTCATGAATAGGCACTGAACTCTAAGATGTCTGAACAAAACTGTTCTCTGATATGAATCTTTTTTTTTTTCAAGACAAATTAAAATTTTATTTTAAAAAATTTAAATTGGCTTACAAAAACATAATGTAACAGTAAATTCAATTCTAGGTAAGTAAAAATCATGGAAATCTGATATGAATCTTATAATCAGTATTTAGTGTCCTTCAAAAAGTTCTCTTGCAAAACATCTTATTTTGTTGAATAAAATCTTCAGTAAGTAAAAAGTTATGTCTGAGTTTTTGAGAAAATCAATATTTCATCAGAAACAAGAAAGAATATGGTAACTCAGCTATAACATCATAAGATGCCAAATAGAGTTGGCTACTATTTATAATTAGGAAACGATTAAGTATAGGTGACTTTTGTCACTAACATCTAAGTAACTTGAGGATCAAAAGATGATAAAGATGAAATCATTTAAAGAGTGTCTATTAAATATATGTTTCATTCTTTGCTTTAATAATAGTGCTATGTATAAAAAATGATGGTCTCCAAATAATTCCTGATGATATTTTGATTAGAATTTAATTTATTGATTAATTTAGGTCAGGTGACATCTTTAAATATTTTACCCTGTTATATAGTTTCATTTTTTCATGTCTTCTTTTATGTTCTTCAAAAAAGGATACAATTCCATTCGCAAAAGGTTTCATATTTTGGTAAAGTTTATTCCATTAGATTTTATGAAATTTTACTCTTTAACATTTCTTTACTAAGGTTTCTATTTGATTACTGCTGGCTTAGTGGATGTTATTAAATTTATTGTGTTGACCTTTTATCCAGCAAATTTCTTTAAAATGTTTGTTACATGTTTTTTATTGAGGTAATGTTGGCTTGCATTATTGAGTTGGCAATTGTTATATTGGAAATACAGGATTCCCTCTTCAATTATTGTTACCATAGTGCACCAGCCACTAAATCACCTATAATCTACCACCATAGATTCTTGTGATCCCTTCCCTCTTTTATCTTACCTGTTTCTATTGCTCTGCCCTCTTGATGCTTCAGTTCTGTAGTCAGTTCTCAAGGGTTAGTTTTAAAGCTTGTCTTTATCTGACTCTAATTTCTCTGTATTGAACGTGTAAGTGACACAATGCAGAATGTATTTTTCTCCTTTTGACTTTGAACTCTTATGAATTCTAAGATAGATACTCTGGATTCACATGATGATTGTAAATGTGCATTTTATTCAAAATGTGTTAGTTTTGACTCTGCTTTATGATCTTAGACCCCTCTTTTCACTTTATTTTTGCCATGACTAGAACTGTAGTACAGCAGAGTTCAGAATAGCAGAAAGAATAGCAGGTATCCATGCATGGATTCAATGGAATCCTTGTAAAGTTATGCCAATTACAAATGATATTTACTCTATATTTTCTGTTCTGGTTTGAAGAAAAAAAATAATAGATTCCTACTAATCTTTTATAATGCTTTATTCATGAATAAGCTTTATGTTTACCAGTGATGCTATCTGCTTCTATTAAGATAGATGATATTTTTTGTCTTATGTGATGAAATTACATTGAAAGATTTTTTAAAATATGACCCACCATTGAAAAACATTTCTATTCTATGATATATAAATATTTCAGTGTACAAATAGAGCAGAAGGTTGAGTTAATTATGCTCCATGGTTCACAGTATGTTATCATAATTGATAACTGCAAGTTTCTTGTCTCAGTTCATCTTTGTTTATAAGTTATTAGGCTTATATTTTTCTTTGCTTTTTATGCCTTGGATAGTCCTAAGATCAAGATTATTCTAGTTTCATGAAATGTGTAATATTTTCTATACTGTAAATGTATGTCTATAAGGATCATCTATTTGTTGAAATTACAGAAAAGTAACCCTGTAAAGTTCCAAGACTAGGCACCTTTTTTAATACTGGTCAGTTTTGGTAATTTATATATTTTTGTGTATTTTCAAATTTTAGGAAAATGCCTCATAATCTTTGAAATAGAGCTATTTCAGTAATAACACATCTAATTAATATTTTATATTTTAATTAATTAAAATTTAATTAAAGTGATATTTGGATACCCCCATTAGTAATTGCCACTGTGTTGCACCCACCATCAGTACACTCATTGATCAGATAACATGCTACAACCACAAATTTACATGTAGTTTTATCTATAGTTTTTAAATGTGAGCTTTTATTTATTTATCTTTTTATTATCTTTTCATTCATTCATTCATTTATTTATTTATTTTTTATGTTTAGTAGTGACTGATATTTTTCCAGTTAAATAACAGAAAACAAGGAATTATTTTTATTGACCATATCAGTAGTTTTTGTTATTGGTTTCTATAAAATTTACATGCTTTTTATCTTGTCTCTTTTGCCTACATTACTTAGATTTGTTTCATTTTTCTTCCTAGGTTGATCTGTTGAAACCTCAAATTATTTTCTATTTTTCATGTTTTCTATTGAAGGAATTTTATCTAAATATTTCTGTGGAGATGCTGTACAGTTTCCTATGTAGTATGAACATTTTAAAGTATTAGATAGTGACTATTGTTTTACCCAGCTATGCCAATTCATGCATATGATTGTGTAGAGAAGTGTACAATTTTTTTGGCATCACAATGTGTCTAGATCTGAAATTATAGATTTTTTTAAGCAATTTGGTTTTTTTATGGTAAAATAACATGTTCCTTTTGATTTATTGTGATTGTCAAGACTTATTAGAGAATGCTATTTTTGCACATGATATTGTATTTATTGATTTCTGTATTTTTGAATAAACCATTTCCCTCATAGACTACTGTTCAAAAGCACATGAAATGGCCTCAATTGGTAGTCATTTAATTATTTTTTTCTTGTTTCATTGCTTTTTAGATACTTCAGTCACTTAAACTGTCTCTAAAAGGATATATACACAGAAAATGTATCTTTATAGGAAAAAAGTTGTAGCTTATTCATGTTGCAAATTTACAATATCTCTTAATGATAAAATACACAAAGAATTGGTATGAGAGATCAACTAAATGAAATCGGTTGAGGAACAGTAACCCATTTATAATTCATAATCTGTAGTTTCCAGTATATCCCAACGTATCAGCATGTGGTTATTTGAATTTCTGAGATACATTTTGACTATACCTGGCCATATTTTCTAGTTCCAGAGGAAGTAAATTCTCTTTTTTCTGTATTCCCCATAACTGTACTGTTTTTAAGATAAAAGTTCATTTTAAAAGGCTTTACATTTTTAGCTTCTTAATTGTATGTCACTGAAGGCATAAATTATTTGTTTTAGTATCTACATACATATCACTGATCTAGAAATAATGAGTATGTGGGCCCATCTTTTAAAATTGCATGAAATAGAATGATATTACAGTACTGACTTAGCTGCAATTTAATTGGAACGTTGCAATTAATTTTTCAAGATTTTATTTTTATTTATTTATGCATACAAGAATTGGGGTGTAGGCCAGAGGTGTGGGAGTTAGGGGGGTGGTGGTGAGATGATTCAACAGAGACAGAGTAGGGAGCAGAGCAGGTAGATCTCCTGAAATACACTGCTGAGAGGAGCAGCAGGCGAGACAAGAGAGGTCTGCTGTGCCATGTGGGTCCTGGAATGGCTGCAACGGCTGGCGATATAGCCTAATAGAACTAAAACTTTAACTCATTTGCCACCAGGGAGGCCTGGAGAGTTGCAATTTAAAACATGCCAGAGATATAGTACACAATTTCTCCCTTTAAAATAATGGAGTAGTGTAACACTTTCTGGAAAAGTAGGGTTCTTTAAATTAAAAAAAAATTAAAATCATGGCTGTTATATTTTATATATTACCATATTCTATATATTGAAAAATGAGAGTGTATTGGCAAATACAGCAGTTCCACTAGGAAGCATGGGCCATTGAATAAGAGGTACTGTATTAAAATATCTTCATTGTGTATTTTAGATTATTTTTCTCACACTAAAAATTCTCATTCTAGAGATATAGATGAATTTATTTTAAAATATTTCAAATTATTTTTGTTACTTTATGTAAAACTTCTTTAAGTTAAGGAAGATAAAAGTAGGATGTATACTCCATGTCAAAACTAAAGAGCATTCATCTCATTCAACTATAAAGAAAGAGTGCCTACTTTTGGGGCAAATTCTCATTGCAAGCCTTTGTATATAAAAAAAGTAAATTCCTTTAAAATGTAGCATAAATAAACTTATACAAAATATATTAAGTACTATAGAATAAAAGTTCATAATATATTTGAATTATATTGATATACATTGTGTTCTCATATAACCAGTCTGTTTTTGCAAATATTAAATATGCAATATTGAGTTTCTATAAATTTTGTGAAAACATGGAAAATATCACATTATTTTCTCTTCTTGTAATTAGAAAATGAGGTTCTTAGAAAAAGATTGAACTTGTTTTTATTAGAATGTTAAAAAAGAAACATAGCATTTAATCAGTTAAGATCTTATTTTTAAATTATTTTTCTTACTCATGATTGGAGACACTACAGATTTACCTTGGCTAGAATGTCCTAAATTTTTAATGAATTACTATTAAAATTAACTAAAGTTCAATTGTTAAAATCATGGTATGGCATATCTTCATGATTTCAATATTTTGAATTATTCCTGCTCTCATTTTCAACTGACAGTTACTGTCTTCATTATCCTAGTAGAATGAAAAAAAGAAATCTGCATCCTTTTTTTCAGCTGTTTTATACACAACCCACAATAATTGGATTCTGAGATTTCATTCTCATTTTTATCCCAGAGCTCTTATTGATTACTTGACCAATAAGACAGGCACTCTGGAAGGAATACATTAACTGAACAGCAACACTGTGTGATAAGCGATTGCCAAAATCACTGATTCCGTAATTTTGGTAATGCACATCTCTGCTTGAGTTATAAGGTTGGGAATATGTACACCCTTCTTCTCATCATTGTAAGCATTATCTCTTGCCTTTGCCTCTCCTTAGCATCTGCAGTCTAATGTGTTCTAAAAATAAAGAAATTAAAGCTTTTGACAGAACATGTAGAAAACTCTTCGTATTTTTTATCCTTGATTCATGACTGCTAACACCATACACACCACAATATAGGAGAAATAACTAATTTTCTTGTCAGAAGACAATTTGTTACCCAAATGGGTTCTTGGTTATTTGCAAGAAGGACTTATGCTCTGTTTTTCCTGTTATTTAGACATATTTTCATTGTGCTTTTAAAAGAATGAATAGGGTTTTTATCCTTACAGTTTGAGGAAAATAATACAGCATTATTCTTTAGATTTCATGTTACTATCCTTATGAAAGTACTTATCACTTACATGTTAATTTCAAATAAGAGTAAAGTGCCAAGAAGTTAGTGGTGGAGCTAGCACTATAATGTATGTTGGAATCTCTGAGAATGGACATGGCGTAGGGGCTTGCTTCATAGGAATAGCTAGGTCTTTCCTGCCATCACACACACACCAAATTTAAGATTCCACAGCCTTGATTCATTGCTTTGTAACATTGAGAATTCATTCCTCATTCAGCAAAATTTCATATAAGAATTATGTGTCAGGCACTAAAGATGTTAGTCCTTCCTTTTGAACTTCAAATTATCGCTGCCATGTATTTAAAGAGAGACATGGACAATCTGAGCACGGATGCTCAGTAAATGAAGTTTCTTTCTCTGAGTACATGAATAGTGAGTAAAAGTTTATTGATGTTGATTAAATGAAAAGCACAGTTATTAGTAGTTGGGTCATGGTAGGTTATCTTACTATTTATTTTATACTTTTGCAACATAAAATTTGGCATTGATTATCAAAATATTCTGATTTCCAATATCAGGTTTTGGTGGCTTCAAAAAACAATATAATTGAATAGAGAAAGTTTTTTTAAAGAATTGAAAAGTGAGTAGTAATAAAAATCAGATACCCTCCCTATGTGTGTAAAATTACGTTTGTTGAACATTAATGCTATGTTAGAGACCATTCTAGAGAATTAAAGGGGATATAAACAGGATGTGTGCCTCTGTTCATATGTGGATTACATTCTAATTGAAGATATTTAAGTGCATTGATGATAAAACAAGAAATTTAAATGTAGCTGAATTTATTTTAATACCCAATACAATATTAGGTCTATTTATCCATTCGTCTACTAAGTATTATTTGAATACTTACTCTGAGTGTAGGTTCTGAGAATGTGACAATGAATGAAACGAAGTTCTTCTGCTCAGTCAGTTTATACTCTCACAAAGAAAGACAAACAATAAGTAAGTTAATATAGTGTAGTTTCAAGTGCTATGTAGAAAAATCTAGCAGCATAAAGAGATTGAGAATGGCATGTGTGGTTGTGCTACGCTGGATAATATTAGAAAGGAAGGTTTTCTCTGGTCATCTAGGCACCTCTCTAGCAAGTGGAGAGACAGGATGCAATATCAAAAAATAAGTAGAACTTGAGGGATAAGAGGTTGTTTTACAGGCACATATGATGGGGCTGCATGGGATTTTGAGTGCTTGGTAGAGGAATGTGGCCTTTTGAAGGAGCTGGAGCCATTAGCAGCTCTGTTTATAGCTCGGTTCTATTTATAAGAAGAAGGCGAATGTTCGCAGAGTTGTACTTTGGAATGGAATATTGCTCCACTGACACTTGACTCAGGTAAATCAGCTAGGGGAATATATAGCAACCCCCTAGGCAAACGAAGAGTTAGATTTTGGTGGGAAGAGTGCTGTGAATCACTTCAGGTGCAAGACTGAAAAGAGGGACAGCCTAATGTATGTGTAAGATGATTCAGGAAGTGGGGGGAGGGGGTGACAGGATAATGGCAGTTCTGAAAGCATGAGCCTGCTTATGTAAAGGGGTGGTGGAGCCCAGGGGGGACAGACTGGTAGGTTCTGGACTTGGGAGAGGTATTTCAGACTTTTTGAGGTAATGATGGGGCTCTTTCTTTAAGACATCTGGGAATCTCATACAACTATGGGTAGGAACTTGGAAGAAAGTATGTCATTCAGGATGTAGATTTTGGAGTGAGGTTTTTGAGCATAAAAGAATGTGTATCTGGGACAAGTGATTGAAAAAAAAAAACAAACCAAAAAACTGCCAGCAATGAATTTCCATACCAGTGATGAATTCTGAGAGATCTGTTATTCTGTCGCATACTCCAGTGGGAAAAGTCAAGATATTTGAATAAGGAAGAGAATAAGGAAGGCAGCTTAACAGTATAGGCAAAAATAGTACTGTACAAGTTAGTAGTAATAATTACAAATACTACATAAGTAACTCTTTATAGCTTGTTTTTAAAAAACTTATGCATACATTATCTCAGTTTTCCCACTAGGAATCTTTGGGTTTAATATTACTATTATTTTCACTTAACAGAGAAGAAAGTTGAGGTTTAAAATTAAATCATTTACACAAACAATGTGTTTGTGGCAGTTACAACTGAAGTTCTAGTCTTTTGCTTAATGTTTCACAAAAGAACAGATTCCATCTTCTATCCTGTGCTGGGCTCACATGTTGTTACTCTCCTAAATACTCAAACTCTCTGAGTTTAGACAAGTCAGTGAACCTCATACCAACTTGTAGTGCTACTCCATTCATAAAGTTGAGAGGATCTAATATGTTTACATAATTGGGTTATTCGTATTCACTAAAGTATTCATTTATTCATTCACTCATTCAGCAAACATTCTTTAAACATCTGCTGTGTTGGGTACTCTGCTGACTTTAAAGATTAAAAAGTGAATGGCATAGAATTTATTTTTTTTTAATTTGCTTAGTGCTCAGTAATACCAAGTTATAGGCAAGTAAACAGGAAATTATAAGTATTGGGATAAATTATTTTATAAGAACTCCTTGATGCTGAGTACTTAGGAACAACATGCAGTCTAGATTTGGACTGGTCACGGATGTGATGTCTAAACTGAAACTAGAACTGGGATGAGTTGGGTTCATATAAATAGCAGTAAGGCATGAAGATTTAGGTGTGAGATAGAGGATAAAAAACTGATGGAAACCTTAAAGAAGGATTCATTATTACAAGAACATAATGGGTAAAGTATACACATGCAAACTAAAACAGGTAAGATGGATAAGTCTATGCAAGACTGTTACATATAAATTATACATAAAATTGTAAACTATAAGCAATTATATTTACATAATTATATTAAAGGTCATGTTAGAACAAAACAGTGATCTCTACTATTTCAGGTTTCTATCTTTTTTTTTTCCAATTTATAAACTTATTCTTTATTTCTTCTGGAAAGTTGCCTTGTGTGAACTAAGATGTTCCTGCGTAAGCGAGGCATCCCTGGGGTTCCTTATATTGTAACCTATAAAGTTATTGTTTCTAAGAAGATAACAGTGGTAGCAATAAGAATGGGATTTAATAATTCTAAGTCTATGTCTGTTTAATTTAGTCTCTTTTGGGGCAGAATAATGCTGAATCTTTCACTCTGCCTTTCTTTTCCTGATATTTTGATTGAACTCTATTTACTATTGGTCTTCTCAGAATATATTCTAACCACCACAAAGTGAAACTAGATTAACTTCCCCCACAAATTTGCTTTTGCAGTTCTATACTTTCTCAGATACCTTACTTTATTTTTATTAAGGTGACATTGGTTTGCAACATTGTATATGATTTAGAGTCATACAGGAGATATATTATGGCTATTGGGCATGCGTCCTTTTTATATTTATTGCTATTTTCTTTTTCAGTGGTATTTCCATTCAGGAAAAGATAATGCTTCAGTAGCTCATTTGTTTTTATGAAACACTTCTGAAGATGTGAAATAAAATAGGAGGTCTAGGACTCCATCCCCCTTGATGCCCCAAACATAATATTTTGAAACATTCATTTTTACCAAAATAGAAGTTAAAACACTAACATTTTATCAACAACACTAATTTTCATCGTAGTAAACACATTTCTATCAAATAACAAAATTATTAAATGGTTCAGGATTCAACAAATATATTCCATCCACTATGTATATCTTGCTCTATGAATATATATTTATCCTGTAAGGTTTGGGAGGAGGAGTTCTGGAAGTAAGCACTTTTTCAGTCAGGACAGTGACCAGGACAGGAGGTAAGGCGGTGTGGTGAAAAGTAAAAGCTCCTCACTGTAGCCTCACCTGTAAAGACCGTATCGGAACCATTCTATGAGGATTAAATGAGATAAATTCCTTAAGCCCTTACTTCTGTATCCCTCACAAGCTATCTGCTCTGAAAAAAAAGGTTAATTTTCTTTCCTCTACTTCAATCCAGTTTACATTTTCCAGTGTCTCCTGTCATGGGTGGGTTTTCTTTTCTCTCTTTTGCTTTAAAGTAACTCCTAGTTGATAAAAATATGAATAGTTTATTTTTATAGTATTTATTAAATTACACAGGGGAGTTTTGTTGCTTTAGTAGTATGATAATATGAATGTGCAGGCCAATGTAGAGTTGTGCTGTCACTTCAGCAGTCATGAACATGGCTGAATATTTTCCTTATCTGTTTTGTGCTTTTTAGTGCATAGAGATGCAGATTCAGTTATGTTCAGGAGATTCAGACAAACACACTCTCTATTAAGTAAAAGCTTGTGCTTATCCTACTTTCTCCTTTTAGTGACCATTTCACTTTTTAATAATGCCTCGATCTAAGATGATTACAAAAATATGGAAGTAAGGAACGAAAACTTGCTATTTTATTCCTAGTCAGAAACATTAATATGAGCCCTACTGCAAAAAATCAGGATATTAAAAAAATTTGCTTGCAAAATTAAGTAAATTATGCTCTACTTAATCCTCTCCTCTAGACAACTAATTATGATAATCATCTTTAAAAAGAAGGATATAGTTTTACCTGGCCAGAGTGCCTAACATAGTTTCAGAATCTGAACATTTGACATGTATGGGATAGTTGACCTCACTGGCTTCCTTTCAAGTCCCTTGACTTTATAATTTAAATGCATAATTCTGCATGCATTTATTCAGAAATATGTGCACCCAGACTACTTTCTGCTAAATGCAGACTCCCACTCTTAAACATTGGAGAAAGAAACCTGTTAACTGACATTTGCAGTTTCAGGATGGCACCGTGTGGGAGAGAGAACTGCCAATCATTTCTGCCAACATCGTTCTCAAGGGGAGTCTAAATGAAGCTAGCTTGGTCCAATTAAAAGAAGCAATTATAAGTAATGGAAAGTAAACAAATCTAAGAAAAATGATATTCACGATTATAGTGGGTACTCACAATGAAAAGCTGTAGTCTATTAAGTGTCACCTTTGTTTCTAAAACTATTAATCTACCTTTATTTTCTTGAAAAATTTTATATGGAATAATCCAAAAGAATTCATTAACCTTCATTTCATAACTAAGTAAAACTCACAGAAGTGGAAAAATTAAAAAGCTCTTTACAAAGCTCTAATTAGGTCATATTTCTACATGGCCTTTGGGTTAGGAAAAATATATAAAATATTATACTGTGACCCATTTAGCTCCTTGATTATAGAAAATATTGCAAAATAGCCTAGTAGATCTACATTTTTTCTACTAGTGTTGAATCTATAATATGCTTTGTGCTCTAATAAAATCCAATAGTTGTAAAATATGAACTTTGATAAGCTTAATTTTTATGCCTTCCTCTGTACGCAGGGGAAATTGAACCATGCACTATAATTGCATGAAAGTGTATGTTCTTATCTCTGAGAGCATAGGGGTAGAGAGTACTTTTACCATTACCAACAAGCTTTGTGTTAGATGAATTGACCTTAGTTTGTGTAAACAATGTTGCAATTAACAAATATCTTCAGACATCAACGTTTTACTTTCATTTCTTATATAGAAAAATATGCCTGACCCAAAGTTTTGGAAGGGTTGTAGGAATATATATATATTTCCAAATCATTTTCCTTCTCTGAATTTCTTTATACTTAGGTATATAAGATAAGTTTATATTAGCGAGACAAACAGAAACTAATATTACTTACAGATAATAATCAAGAGGCATGGGAGAAAGGCAGAATGTCTTTGGACACATGGAAAATGACTAAAAACAAAACACAACATCATTAACACAGGAAAATTGCTAATAGGACCAAAGGGAAAAGGGAACAATTAATTGATCTCTCTGGGAACTAAGAAAACTACAAAAGATAAGCATGATATACTAACATACATCTATGTGAAAGATTTTTGAACCATCTCTAAAAGGTTTTAAAACTGACTCCCAAGAGAGAGTAGATGAAGCTCTGAAAGACTCAGGCACAGAAATGTACATAGTCTACTTCAAAAATAATAAATTGAAAGTGAAACCAAATTTTGATTTAGCTGCTGTCTGGAACATACTGAAATGCTTTCTTGATAAGCAAGGTAAAGCAAAACCATCTTGAGCTATTAAGCCAGCTCATCCTTATAGCAATGAACCGACAAAGTCTGTTGATGCTTGTGCCACATTAAATTTCAGTAGGTAAAGGGCACAAGTGTTGAGTCTACCCATTATGTCTGTGCAACTGGCCCTTTACCCTGCCACGGACATCACGTCAGGCATCCTGAAGTAGATGCTATTTCATTAGTATCACTTACTGCCAGCAAATGACATGGTTTTGGATCAGAGCCAGACTACTGGCATGAGAAATGTGTTGGAGATTGTGACTGCATTTCCCCAGGGGATGGGTGAGAGCTATCTAGTCTAGTACTTGGTGAAGGCTGCTATGAGAGACAGATGGGTAGTCTTCATGTGCACCATGTTTTTAGGCAAAGCAAGTTTTTTTTTAAAAAATCCTTTTTTACCACAGAAATACAATTCTGTGCCACTCTCACATACATGCACAGGTTCTAAGTTAATGCTACTATAGACATGCTGTCATGCCCTTTTTCCATATGAAATAGTTAAATCAATTTTGAACTATGAAGCAGAAGGGTACTTAGAATACTAACCAAATACAAACCATGACATAACCACAAACTTGAACCCTTTTATGTTTTGTAAATTCATTTTCAACTTGCAGTTTCACAAGGCAGAAGCTTAGGGTAGTCATCAAAATATTTTTAATTCAGGCAGTTCCAATTGTTTGCTTTTTTATTTTGCAGGATGCTTGTGGTGAGTTTGTACAAAATGCCTACGCTTAATTTCTTTTTACCAGACAACCTGCATATTTGTCAGTTTTTCCCATTCCAGAAAATACCAGAATTTATAGAACTATATCCAAAGTATTACACCCACCACCCCCACCCCCCCACCCCCCCCCCCGCCACATTTTTTTCACATCCTGATACGGGACTGCCATCTGGTGGAACAGGGAAGGCACTTCTAGATTACACTTCACCATAATAATTGTATGATCATTTTCCCCCTCAGAGTTCAAAATGATCAAAGTGATCAGTATAGCAAAAGGGAAACCTGTGTCTGATTTCAGGTAGAGATGAGTCTGTAGTGAAAAAAAGAGACACCAATACTGATTCTAGTAGCTGCTAGTCACTTGGAGCTGCAGTGATTATGATGGATGATGAATTGGCAAGAAGAGATCATCCACTCAATTATGTTAGTCAAGATTTCAAATAATATATATGCATACAATGTACAATCATTATCTATACATACCTAACCTGTATCTCATATATATACATATATATATATATATTTATGAATGTATTAGTAAGGTAAAGAAAATAGAGTTGTCTTATAAGGTAATATATAGGCTCCCATTTTGCCTTTACCCTCTTCCCCACAAACACATAACCCCACCTTACCAGGGTCTCTAAGAGTCATACTCTGCCCATGTGATCCTGGCTGGAAATGTGGGACCTGTGAAGATCTGGAAAACTTAGTTCTTGCTCTGCCACAGTCCTGCACCTTCGGGGGTAGTATCACCATTGCAGAAGACTTACACTAGCAAACCATAAAGTGCTTCTGGTGGGGTATCATTCAATGATCAATGTGCTGAACCCTTACTTAGAATCAAGTCAGTCATCATTTGGGAAAAAACAGGGTCATTGCCTGAGTATTTGGGGATAATATTTTTTGAAGATTTATTTATTTATGCACATAAGAGCTGTGGTGCAGTCCAGAGGTGTGGCGGTGAGAGGATTCACCAGAGGCATATTGGGAAGCAGAACAGGCAGATCTACTGAAACACACTGCTGAGGGGAGTAGCAGGCGAGACAGGAGAGGTCTGCTGTGCCATGTAGGTCACCTCCCTGGCCAGAGATTGAACTCATGCTGTAATGGTTGCAGATAGCTTTATAGTGCTATGTCTTAACCTCTTGTGCCACCAGGGAGGCCCCCTAGATTTGAATAATATGTTTACCTCTTGGTTTCTAATTTTCAGGAAGAGCTCACATGTGCCACATACTCTGCCAACTTATCTAAGTTAATCATGGCTATTAAACAGGTATTAATTTTTTTATGAAACACAGAGAGGCTAAGAGGCTTTTCATTCAAACAGCATTCATTTATACTATAAATGGGTCCCTCCTGACAGCTTTTTTAGATATGTGGGAGGGAGAGGCAGTCTACTGAATCTTCCTCTTCCTACTGTTTTTACAAGTTTTGCCTGTGGGATAGAAGTAATATTTTGGAAAGAGATAACGCCCCAGAATGGACTCTTTCGTACACTGCAGAGCAGTTTCCTTACAAATATATTTGTTTTTTTTGAAAATAATGTCTTTGAGTTGCAGAATTCCATTGTATAAAATTATGCATGTGTATTTTATCTGGAACAAAGACAAATGATTGTATGAAATTACAAGATGTTATTTGCATATAGTGTTATTAATATTGCATTATTGAAGCAATAATGGTATTGATGCATCAACCTGAGTAACAGCAGGGGTCTATAGAATCAGTTTGGAATCAATCCTAAGGTATCTGTAGGTCTATTCCCAAACATTTTCATAACTAAGAATGGAATTGTGTTATGTATTCAAATAGTTCTTCCTTTTTTTAGTCCTCAGATAAGCCATATATATATATTAACTAAAAGGTAAATACCATGGGGAAATGATAGGTCTCCTGTGATAGTTACATGGCCTATTGTCATTTTCAAAAGTAAACTTTGGATGATTTGGTGAGTAGTTTTCCTTAGATGTTCATGGAGATGACTAACTTCAAGGAGAGGAGTTTAAATTACTTGAAACTGTTGGCCAAATGAAGATGAATCAGAAAAAAGTAGAGTTCTCAAATGGTGAAAAAAAAAAAAAAATCAGGAGGAAAATGCAACACCATATCCAGTGCATAATGGTTGGAGAATACATGTTAGTGGAATGATTTAAAAATGACTAATTAGTTTGTAGCAAGGTAAGAACTGTAACAAAGTATTTTAATTGCACAGAATCCTTTTTAAAGCTGCAAAATTGCACTTCAAATTTTGATGGATTTCTATCGTGTATATTATACATCCCCTTGACATATGAAACACAGTTTTAAAAAAAAACACCTTTTTATTTTGAAATAGTTTTGAATTCACAAGAAGTTATAAAATTAGTTCAGAATTCCTAACCTCCCAATGATAACATCTTACATAATCAGATTACATTATTGAAACAAGTAAATTGACATTGTACAAATAATAACTCATACCTTACTTGGGTTTCACATTTATACAACTATTAAAAATGTTATTTAGCCTGCATTAATTATTGCTTAGATTAATTATTTTATTGTGTTTAAGATTGCTGCTTTGAAATTTGCCTTAATTCAGAACTCAAGCACTTGCTTGAAAATTGGATTTCTTAAACAAAGGCTTGCTATCTGCACTATTGTTTTTCCTTTTTTATTTGTCATTTTTCAAATAAGTACATAATAAAACTTGCCATTGCGTGAATTCTTGAGGAGTTTAATATGATAGTTTACCTGCAAAATTAAGACTTGCAGGAGTAGCTGTCTAACGTAGCTCTCTTCCAAACAGCTCCTTGTCTTCAGTAAAATCATAATTTTCACTGTTTCTATCAGTATCTTCTGACTTATGAGCTCATAAAATTTCTGTTGTGCCAAAACTCAGTTATCTTTTGGACTTTGTCCTCCCCTTTGTTCAACTGTGTAAGTTGCAGGCATGGTGTCACTGAAGGACATCAGCATCTCAAGGAGCATTGCTGCTATAGATTAGTAGTGAAACCAAGTCACTCCTTAATGAAAATATTAAGAGAACAAATGCCATATTTGTGCAGAAGTTTCTATTTTCAAGATACTTTCAGAATTACGTTTTATTCCGCTCAACAACCCTGTGAAACAGGCAGAGCAAATATTTTTTATCCCCACTTAGCTTCATGGATCCCTAAGTTCAATGGTCAGATCCATTTTTTGGAAAAAACACAATTTAGCCAGGAGGTATTTTTTGTCAAATAAATCAACAGGGAAAATGTAATATGGAAAATCTAATAGGATATGTTAGAATTAGATTGACGAGCTTAGAAACAAATGGGAGAAGGTGAGATAGAGCTAATGTTAAAAACCACCAGAAACAGTTTCCATGTATAGGGCTAAAGGGAACAAAGGAACAGGTATAATTAGTAGATCCCAGGAAGCCTACAGATCTTACTAGGCCACTGCCACATGCTGACCAAACATAGCAGGAAACCCAATGGCAAGGGGGTCAAGGAAACATAGCTTCAAACCACAGGTATTCCAAAGAGAAAAAGGAAGCATGGGGAATGAATCTGCAAGCAAATATGCCCACTATTGTTGTTCCAGGCATATTCATTTTAAAAGAAATACTACGTAATGTTATATTGATGAGAGTAAAGGATAGAGATAAGATGGAAATTATCACTGTTGTGAAGAGATTTTTAGTTTTATAAGGGCAGACGATCATGTTAACAACAGCCACTATCACTATTACTGTTACTAACTCTTACATTTACTACCAGTTAATGTTTATAGAGGTCTACTTATATGCCAGGAACTATATGAATTATTTAAATATAGCTTCTCATTTAAATCTTTGAGTACAATTTATTGTTACCTCCTTTTGTAAGTAATAAATATTAAACATGGCTGCCAGAAAATATTACAGAACTGTTGGAGCCTGTTGTGTGAGGAGAAATTTTGATACATGAAAAGGCAAAGTGGGCAGAGCTTTGTCAGGAATCATTATATTCAGGAGACACTTCATGCCTGTGAAAGTGGGAAACTGTTGATGATTGTGTCCTGTGGAGAGTTCTGATTAATTTTGTTTAGACATATTACCTTGTTGAAGCTTAGGCTGATTTTAGAAAATGTTTGCATAGCACAGGGTCTTTGTTCAGGGCACTGAGTGAAGTCAGAAGGATGCCCAGGGAAAACAGACTGAGTTTAAATGTTAAAAGTCTCCCATCTACTCATTTACCATTCTTTCTCAACTTTTCAAATATTGAAACTCACTTGGGGTTCTTGGTAAGAGGTTGGTGATATCTGAAAGACTTGAATACTTGATTGAGTTCCTTACTAACTGCTGATATGGTTCAGAAGTAAAGCAATGGTATCTGAATAAATATGGATCTCTCTATCTCTCTCTCTATATATAACTCTCTCTCTCTATATATATATATATATAACTTTAACATAAAATTGCCACATATATTCCTAAGTCATCTTGTGAATTTAGTAGTAGAACTGTTTTTGCAACAATTTGAAGATGAGGAAAATGGGTAGTAGAAAAGTGAAACTTTTGCTGTAAACCTACTAAATAGAGCAAAACCATCACCTAGACTTTTTATTCAATACTTTGTAATTTTTGCATATGTTCATGATCATCTTGACATACATCAAATTATTTTGCATTCTTTTTCCTAATTATGCCATGCGTTTATTTAAAGAAATTAGATGTTTATGTAATTCCCAAGATTTTGCATATCTTTTCACTTCATTTTTACATACATGTGAGACTTTGAGAGAGATTTAAATTTTTCTACTGGCAATTGTTTACATATCAGAAATTTCATCTCTGAAATGTATCAGTTTCTTCAGTAAATAGAAAGCTATTTGGTATTGTTATATGTGCTTTAAACTGTACTTCACCTGGTTTCTATTATATTTTAAGATACTCTGGAGGAAGATATGCATTTTCTTTATTTGCTCTCTAACCAGTGAAAGATTATTTTCCTACTTGTTTTAATTTTACTTTTTTGTAGGCATTGTTAAAGATACACATAATCTGTGTTAAAACTGAGGTAGCATAGTATCGATGAAACAGAATTCTTAGTATTGAAATAGTTCATGTCTTTTTTTGTAGTACTTTTCTTCACAGAATTCACTGGTATCCATTTTATTATTTAAATGTCAAAAATGCCTACATTATTGGCATATTTTGTGACTAAATCAGTTTTGGTGAATGCATAAAAGTAGAAAAGTCACTGAATTTAATTGTGATTGATAATCACATAAGGAAGAGAAGAGAGACCCTATGATTTTCATAGAGCTTTATATATTAATTTATTTATTAATACCATAATAATAATTTGGTATTAATGAGTTTGTATCGGAATTGACTTTTCTATGCTGGATACAAGAATAATAGCTTAGAAACTTAAGTGAGAACATAATTCTGTCGTCTGGGTTTCCTTCAAAGTATCTTGTAAGTTGTAAATAGTCTTAATTCAGAGTAAGTGTTAAACTAGTCAGTATTATGATTCTAAAGTAAATATTCACTTATGTCTCTCCGCACAGTGCTCCCATGCCTATATATTCACAGGGTGACTCATGCCTGTGCAGGTGAAGATTAGAAAATTTTCTTTTAAAAACAGTAAAAAATTTGTGTGTATATGAAATATACAAAGTATATTGACTATAAAAATAAAAAGAAAATTAGCAGATGATTTTTACTTATTTATTTGAAAATTCAGTTTTCAACTAGGACAATTCAATTTCCTAATGTGGTAAATTGAACATAGAATAGAATGTAGACCCTGTAGTTTCTCTGAGTTGGAGGACTTGAACTTCATTTGTATCCATGTGATTAGCTTGCTGGCTACTTTGTTTTGTTTTGCTTATTAATTATTTTTTAGTTTATTTAAGTGACATTGATTTACAGCACTAAATGTGTTATAATAGAAGTACAGTTTATACTTCTACAAGTGTATAGGAACCTCACCACCAAATTATTAATCATTACTTTGAATGAGGAAACTACTTCTTTTTCTACATACATAAGATGCTGATGATGTTTTCCCAATCTAAAATGGTTTTCTTGAAGATAAACTATAACTAACAAGACATTTTGACAATCAGATAATAGTGTTATGCCAATTACTTGTTTGAAATGATACTTACTTTGAAATCAGTTCAATTAGAAGTTATTTAAATATGACAAGTTTTAGAAATATATCCTTTTAAGAAAGTCCAGGGTATTATATTATTTGTGGACAAACCTAAGTTAGGTTTGGAAGGACAGATTTTAGGAATGAAATCAGAGTCCTAAGTTAGGAAGATCAATGTAGAGTTGGACCAGTGGTCAAACAGGAGTTAGTATAGCCTGTAGCTTTAGGTAAAAATATAACCACTGTTAAGAAGGAATTTGGTATAAAGGTGAATCTGCCTTCCTCCTCTTATTGTCTCAAAGCCCTAGAATCTTAGCTAGAACCTTACATAACATATGTAGGTTATTCCTGAATCATGTCTCTCTAAAGATTCTTCCATTCAAAAAAGTGAAAAGGGAAGTGTATTTGCAATCTTGACTACTTAGTTATGCTCAGTCATGATGCCTGAATTCAGTTTATTCGTTACGACTCTATGCTCCTAATGGAGGAAGTATGAGCAAGAGCGGTGCCTTCTGGTTGATTGAAGGTAGGTGGGCGCGGCCAGCACAGTTTCTGTCCTGTGAGCTAGAACTATAGGGCTTGATTCATGGTCCTGAGTGAGAAGTTAGAGCAGATGCTCCCGCTCTCATTTAAGTGGTAAAGTTGTGAGTGAGACTTTGCTTTTCTTTCTCTGTGCTCTGCACAGTGACAGTTGCCCTGGAGTTCTGAAGCCCTCCATTTCTACGACCTGAATTTGTTCACATCTGTATCTGTGCTGTCTTGGCAGCTTTACTGGCACTGCACATTCAACATTTCCTCTGTCAAGAACCCTGCTGCTTAAAACCCCTTTTGGCAGAAACAGTTTACTATTTGGAATCTGTACTGTAAATATATCTTGTTTTGAACAGAAACAAGGACATTCTGATGGTGCTTATTTTTCACCATTGGTAAACACCCCACCCATACTCCCACACCTCACCCTGGCAATACCCTAAATGCATCATAGTTTAAGCACTCCTTGCTCCTTGCTCTACTTTTATGCCTCCCTGTCATTTGGAGGAAAAGCTGGATTGCCAAATGGTCTGTGTAAACAGCAAATACCATCAGTGTGGGGAGGAGTGAAGCAAAAGGAAAAAAAAAAATTCTCACCAGATATGCCATTATAGGAATCTCCTGAGCTCTCTCCTTGGACTATGCTTAATATCCTGTTCCTGGTGTACTTTCATCCTTTCCCTCTTTTTAGATCTAGGGTCTCTAAAAGCACCTTTCTGGACTATAATATTTCAGTACAAAATTAGTGCATGGAATGTTCTGTTATATTGATAAGTAGAATATGTAGCACCTCAGAATGATTTGTTTGCATTCAGCAGATACTTGAGCAAATGTCTGGCCTCACTCCATGGGCAATATGTATTACCTGCAGGACTGAGAAGACCCAGCAAAGTAACTCTTGACCAAATGCAACTGTTTATCTCCAGGAAGCACATTTCAGTCCATTTTAGATAGCTGCATTTTTTCCACTTGTTTGTTTTTCCCCTTCTTTCATCAAGCCTTGGAATTATTTCTGGTATTTTTTTTTTCATTTTCTTGAAAATATTTGACTTTATCATTCAATTTTGGATCCTTAATAGACCTAAAAGAAGACCTCTTGGGCATGTAATTATAACTAAGGAATAAGTACTTTCACAGTAAATTTTTTAGGTTGCCTGTGAAGCTCAGGATCATACTGTTGAAGTCATTCTACCCTTTTGGGTTGACAGCTGGGTTTTGATCCTTAAAATTCACTGCTTATTTGCTTATAAATCCAATAATTCACAGGTCATACATCTTGTCTATTGATTCATTATTTTATCAGACATAACATGTCTGTATATCTTGAATGATTTATGTATGGGTGTATCTTTATTTCATATATACTCATACATATACATCTCTGTCTATATATATCACTTATATCCATAGATTATTCCTTTAACTTTAAGGTCCAATGTAAGTTAATTTCTTTGTTCTATGTGCAAATTTGTTCTTAGGGCATTTATCATTTTCTTCAAGGTTATACTCATCTTTCGCAATTTTTATTAGATAAAATTATCACACTATTTGTAAATTATTTTATAGTCATTGTAATCTTATTCATCATTGAAATATCCTACATATGTTAAACTCTTGAAACTACATACGGTTAGTATGTTATTTACTGCTCTTGCATCTAAGACAGAGTTTCCACTGCTGCTTTCTCAAGATGCATGTAAAACTGTCTCATTAGAACTCTAAGTGTTAAAAATTGCCTGTGCATTTTGGGACTTATATGTGAAAAGTTGTATTTCACTCAAATATTCTGCTTCTTGTTTTGTACAGTACAGGCAAGCCAACATTGGGGCATTGAGACAGATAAATTGCTAATGTATATTAGCAAATTTTATGTGTCCTTTAAATTTGGAAATGATTCAAGTTAGAGCCAGAGAAAATATGTGAATCAAAATATAATCCCTTAAGAGAGAGTTATGTGGTGTTAACTGACCTTAATATTTGTGCCTGTGTATTTATTCTAACCTATAAATATAGATCAATAAAATATAATAATTGTTAAAGATGAGAATCAGTTTGAAATGCAAGTTAATTTGTTTTACTCCTTTGGCAAAACGAGATGCAACCTGGGGAAGAAATTTATGTTGTAGTAATAGTGAGGCATATTGAACTCATATCCTGGACCACTATATAAGCTCATCTAGTTACTATTCACTGCAGCCCTATAAAGTAAGTGCTGTTATTATTCCCATTTTATATACAAGGTGATACATCAATAAATTAAGTAGTTTACCCAAGAGGTGGCAATTAACACATCTATAATCCGGTGGTCTCTTTTAGTGGCTTTCTTTCATTTGTAGTTCAGAAGGTGATGAGAGCCACAGAGATGAACAATATGCCTATTAAGAATACAATTCAGTAAGAGGCTGACGCAGGGATTGGAAGCTCTTCCCTGATCATTAATCCTCTCTGCAGGGTCTGTGTGCAGAAAGGATCACAAAAGTATCAGAGTTCTGTCACTTAAATCTATCATGATCCCATCTTGTATATGAAGGAGTCCATGTTAACTATTCTCAGGTAATTTAAATGTCTTAATACCTGGACTGTGAGAGTCCTCAGGTAGCACAATATTATATTTCCTCTGACATTTACATGGATCATGATTAATTGCCCTGGATTAATTTCCTGGGAAATTTCCATGAAAAATCAGTAAACTCTGTTATTCTTAACAATAATTATTTTTGCCAAATTTGATATTATTGTAAAATATTGACTAAAGTCAGGCTCGTAGGTGGAACCAAGTGATAAAACATTTTATTAAAATTACTGTGACAGTGAAACTGGACAAGAACTCCTTAAGTAGTCAGTGTGTTCAGTGATACTAGCTGTTAACTGGTTTTTCATATATATGTCTTTGGAAACTCATTACTTTAACAGTCACTTTTTAAGTTTTGTCAAAGTCAATAGTATTTCAAAAGAAGGCAGATAAAAGTAGGAAGTGAAAGTTATCTTTGATAAATTGCTGGTAAGTAAAATTATTCAAAGGAAAGGCTATATCTCAAAATAAAACATAGAGCATAGAAAGATACAGAAGTTCCAGGCAAGTGAGATATTTTCTTTTAAAATAAGGATAGGTAAGACATTTAAGAAGCTAGAAGATGCTCTGAAAAATACAGGGCATTTATACATTTTGTAAAATAATCAAATACAAGGGTACAGTGATAAAATGCAAATTTTAAGGTGCTTTTAGCTAGCTAGAGGTCAAATCAATGTTTTCTTCAAATCAAAACATCAAATTTTTTTTCTCAGTCAAGTTTTAATTTTTAAAGATTGAATATGTATGGGGAATCTAAAAGCTAAAATTGTCAGTCGTCCTTGGATAAAGGTTAAGTTAAGTAGTAAGTAAACAGGAAATATTAATGAGTAAGCTTGAAGGAGTCCATGAATATTTTGAATTAAAACACAATGTATTTTGAGGTCAAATTTTGTACCCATCATATTTCCTAGAGAAGTATTTTCATTCTTTCCTTTTAAACCTGTCCATGAACTTGATTGACTTGCAGACTTTATACTTAATATGTGTTAATAGATTTATGTAAAGTCATAAAATCATACACTCAGAATCTCTTGTTCCATCCTTTTGAGCCTCTTCTGTTGTTGCCACCAAGTTAGGGATAAGCCTGTGCTTAAAAAGTGTTGATGTGAAAGGAGATTAAAAAAGGCTTGAGCCAGGTATATTTGTGTTCAAAGCTTTCTCTGTTACTTGGTCATGTTCCATAAACCCTTTGAATCTCATCATACCTTACTTGTGATAATAGTGATTATATTTCATGAGATTGTGGTGAAATAAATGGAAAAATATGTACATATAAATAATATCTTATAACCACTCATTATCTAGATAGAATCCCCTATTACTCCAAAATACTTCATTCTGTATTTTAGTACTTTATCAGAATATTCTTCTTTATACTGTATTTACTGGAATCTACCTAAATGGAATTATCTCCCAAATTTTTTTTTTTTGGCTCTCTTGTATTTACATAACAAATCTGAACCTTCTTCTGCTCCATTCTTTTCTAATATTCTAGGGTGGCAAGTCTCCTTGTGCTGTTTGCCATACTTTTGAGGTATTTGATATTTTATGACAGAGTAGCTGTAGTCATTCTGCCACAGTCTTTCCAAGTGATTTCTGAGCACTTCCTCTTTTATCAAAAGCTTCATTTAAGCACATTCCGAGTGCAGATCATCTGGGAATATGTTTTCCCTATCTTTGAGGTTCAGTAGATAGGTCTCTGTTGTCTTGGTGACAATCCTGCTATTATGACCCAAATTCAGAGAACTGTGAAATGAAATGTTTGCTTCTATAACTTCTGATACAATCAGTCCAGGGAATATCTTTACCCATTCATAACAACCTGGGCACAATCCTTTCTGGAAATGAAATAAAATAGAATTGAATTTGCCAGACCGTAGGGTAAAATTTCTTAGGTACCTATTTATAGGTATCCTCTGTGAGGAGAAGGGAGGGCAGACAGAGTAAAATCATAAAATATAGTCTTTAAGACTTGTATCTGTGCTATATATCCCCCCTTGCAAAATCGAGAGAAAAGACTCTCAGAACTTGTAATAAACGCTATTTGAAAAATACTTCCAGTATCATGAGAAACATTTGATTTCCTAAGATATTGAACGGAGTGCCTTTGATGACTAAAATGTCCACTTCTTCTGTCAAGGTCTACCTAGCTTATTTCACTTGTAGATGTGGGGTTTTTCTTGGATAATAATAATAATATTATTTTGCCTCTGTTGGACAGTAGATATTAAACAAGGAAGTTAAAACCATTTAATAGTATTCATTGTATTAGTGAACCATTGAAAATTATTGCAGTTTGAACTGGTTCTAACCAGTCACCAATGAATGTAACCATGTGCCTTTTCTATTCTTAACCTACTTTCCTTCCTCCTACTTGTACTTTCTCATTGTGACATCCCATTGTTCTGATTTTTAGTTTGAAGCAATTTTCTACAAGATGCATTTGAAAATTAAAGAACATTTCCTTCTTATCCCCTCCTCATTGACAGACTTATTTTGCAAGGCAAGAGATGGAAGTTTCAAATAAAAATTAAAATAAACTCATGAAAATGAATGGCTTATTGAAAAACAGTGAACCTATACATGACACAAAATTATGGAAGCATACTTTAATTGAGTTCAGCAAATATTCATGTATTCACAAATCTTCTGTGATTCACATATCTTCTAGGTTTTCATCTGGAGAACTATAAGATGAATAAAACGTTGCCCATATCCTTAAAAAGTTCTCAGCTTCTTAGGGAGACAAACATTTTAGTTAATGACTTGGAACACTGAATCCATAGTACAGCAGTAGAAACACATTTAAAATATAAAGATAATACTGAAGAGAGAGAGTGACTCAGAATAGAGAGTAAGGAAAAGTTTCCTGGGAAAGGAGACACAAAATTATATTTTCAAAAGTGTGTGCAAGTTTTCTAAGAGGAGCAAGTTAGTGGAGATAGTTTATTCACAATAGAAAGAAAGACTGTATGAAGAATTCCCATTTGTTGTTCATGAATATTAAACCCTTTAGCCTTATGGAAACTTCAAGTATAAAAGAACAATGGGGAGAGTTAGGTTGAAGGCACTGGCAAGGTTGTCAGTAAAAAAAACAAACCTTAGATACAAGTGACTACTTAGATCTACTCTCTGTGCTGTTAGAAAAGAGAGGAGGTTTAAAGCAAAAAGATGATTGAACATAATGACATAATAGAAAGAATAAATACTTTTTCCATTTAAAGAATATATTGGTAGGTTGAGGGACAGAGGGTTATTAATTTAGGTAAGGTAGACTAATTAGGAATAATACAAAATTTTGTTATAATAATCTGCTTTTCGGGGCCTCCCTGGTGGTGCAATGGATTAAGCAACATGCTACGAAGCCAATACAGCCACTGCAGCACAAGTTCAATCCCTGGCCAGGGAGATGACCCACATGGCGCAACAGACCTCTCCTGACTCGCCCGCTGCTCCCCTCAGCAGTGTGTTTCAGTTAATCTGCCTGTTCTGCTTCCCACTGTCTCTGGTGAATCCTCTCACCCCACCCCTGTACCTCTGGCTCGTATCTCAGTTCTGTATGCATAAATAAATAAATCTTTGAAAAAAAATCTGCTTTTCATTGCAAAAAACACATAATAAAATATTGAGACAAAAATACACATATACTCACAATATTAGAACTAACAAATTAAAACAGTGCTGTAAGAAGGAAGAACAAAGTTATTCAAGAGGGAGAATCCCTAGAAACTAGGGATGCATAACCAGTGAGGAAGACAGAACTGAAGATTATTTCTAGGCTTCATGCCTTAGAGAAAGAATGAGTATTTCTACCTACCAGGGGAAATAATAAAGTACAAGGTTTTTTTTTTTTTTTTGGGGGGGGGAAGAGGTAGAAACATTGGCAGAAGATTTTGCAAAAAGAGAAGAACTTGGCTTTTATACCACTTTAAATGGAAATCCTGGAGAGTTTTGGTCATCAGAGCAACAAGATCTGACCTGCGTCATTAAAAGATCACACAGGGTGTTGAGCTTAGAGAGTTATAAGTGGTAAGCATAGATGATTAGAGAGACATAGTAAGATGCTACCTAATCAGTTTAAAAGGGATATCATAGTTTCTTGGACTATCCCTAGTCCAAGAATGAATTGAGAAGTATTGAGAAGGATTGTAGATGTGGGATTTTTCTTGAATAATAATAATAATATTATTTTGCCTCTGTTGGACAGTAGATATTAAACAAGGAAGTAAATGGTGAAGAATTGAGAAGTATTTATATTTAGTATGTATTTTGGTATATGTGTGTATGAAGAGGTTAATTTCAATATGAGGAAAAATTACTAGATTTTTGGTGTGGGCCATTAAGATGTGATAGAACCAAAGTTTGGAGGAAAATATGGAAGAGGAAGAATTATATAATTTTGGCATAGAATAAGATTGCTATGCCTTTTAGATGTTCTTAAGGTAATGTTGGGTGCCTGATGGGCTGTCTTCCTTTCGAGTTATGAGAGAGTTCATGTTGGACATCTAAACCTTGAAAACAACAGCATATGTGTGAATGAAATTACCCAGATTGGAGGAGAGCCCCCACTGGAAAAGGGGCAGAGAGAGGCACTGAGCCTGGAGCCATTCAGCAGGGTCAGGATAAGGAGCATGCTAGCAAAGGAGAATCAAAAGAAACAGGGAGAGATTTGGGGAAATTTTACTGTGAATTTCACTGATAAAAATGTAACTGGAAAGAGGGAGCAGATTATTTGTCAATTGCTGCTGATAGGTCAGATAAGTTATACATTGAGTTATTACAGATTTTTAAAAATTAATAGAATTCTTCACTTCAGTGGACTAATACAAAAATTAGGACTTTAGACCCGTGTTTATAAAATTATTTTACAACAAAGAAGAACATTGTAATATGGGACAAACAATTGTCACAGGAGCATAGAGTGTTATGTCTGCAATGGGGAAAGGGGCAGAAGAAAGAACAAGCAACCCAACTTTAGAACTAGATATGCCTTTGACTAAGCAGACCTGATTATACTTGATAAATTGTTTAAAATAAAACTTTCTTCTGTGACTGAAATGAAAAGTTTTCTGTGCTGCTCTTGAGCTCACTACCAAATTTAATTTCAGTTTTATCTAACTTCATTGGATTATGTGTATAGGCTTTAATTAATATGTATAATATGAATTTCACTCTTACTTGCTTATTGCCCATGTGTGCAATGGAAAGACTTTGGTTTCCTCCGTTTGCCTTGTGCTGTTTCTAGGTATTTACAGAATATGGGTTCATTGAATATTTTTAATTTTTTTATTTTTCTCTTTTTCTTTATATATATTTGACATCAATTGTGGTCCCCATGGATTTCCCACCACTATTTCACCAGTGCACCATCATCTCAGTCCCTTGTGCTCTTTCTGTCCTCATCCCATTCCCTCCCTCTGCCACACAAAGTGTTTCTGATTTGTCCTTTTTGTTTTTGTTGTGTTATTTTTTTTAATTGTTATTATTTTGTTTAGTTTTTTATTCTATTTTTACCTTTAATTTATATATATTTGACATCAATTGTAATCCCCATGTATTCCCCATCATCATATCACCAGTGCATCATCACCTCAGTCCTCCATGCTCCCGTATGCCCTCAACCCTCCCCTTCCCCCCTCCCCACAGAAGCATTTCTCTCTGCTGTTCTGTGTCATGCTTTATCAGATGCTATAGGCATCATTCTACTTCAATTTGGGATTCTAGCCACTGTGACTTCAAACTCAGCAGGAAGACTGTCTCTATCCTGTCCATTCCATTTTTCATTTCCTCAACACATCTTAATCCACACGCTAAGGCACCAACAGCAATGCTGACTCTTTCTTTCTAAAGCCATAGAAAGGAAACTCACTTGGAATCATGCTGCCTTCCTCTAGTCTGTCCTCCTAGATTGAAAACATGTCCAGCTATGTCTGAATTGTACCATGAACACAGATTTAGATTAAACTGAACTCTTTGCCACATATATTATGAAATTTATGAGAGATGGAAAGCAATAAAAAATGAAGCAGACAAAAAATAATAGAAGAATATCTTTGACTCTTGAGCAAGGAAAATTAATAATCTGTTATTTTTCACTTGAAAAAATTGAAATTCAGTAAATTATTATATCTAAGGGCATGACACTCAATTTAGTAAAATACATACATATACCCAAGTTTTCAAATTTCCCTTTCTAATAAAATAAAAAACACACACACAACACATAGTGACTGAATTTTGAATACAGTCTAATTCGTTTCATGGAGTAGGTGGATTAATTTCCCTGTACTTTTGGAAAGAAGAGCACTGTTTGAGATGAGTAACAAACAAGATAATGTGTAGATTTGTCATATTACAGATGCAGAAAGAAAAGTACAATGCTTTGCTAATTTCTTTTTATGACTTAAGCCTCAAATTGTATTCACTTGTAATCTAGAAAAATAGTTTTGACTTCATCTGCTTAGAGGATAGAGAACTCAATAAATGTTGACAAGGAATATAAAATCTTAATATTTAATTTCTGAATGTTCATAACTTGAGATGAATATCATGAAATAAAAAATAGTAATAGCTTGTCAGTTGAAATGGGAATCTAATCAAGTTAATTATTCAATCAAATTAACCAGTTAAATCAATGAATGACCTGTGTAGCTAAAAGTATATTAGAGATTTTAGAACGTTCTTGTATTAAGTGACTGGTAATTTTATTTTCCAGTAGATGGTTAGATAAATACAGTCTCTACCAATCCAGTATGGGTTGCCTATTCCTATCAGTTATTTTTTCAAAACCCTAATTTACTTATAATCAGAATATAAAGAAATCAAATGAAAAGTTATATAAACTCAAGCTATGAACCCTACAAAGATGAAATTAGAACTGAGGCTACCAGAAATGGAGGGAGGGGAGGGAGAGAACAAAATGGGGAATGACCACAAAGGACTGTGGTGGTGGAATATGGGTGTTTTGGTGGTGGGTACAATGTGGTAACAATACAGAAAGGGGAAGATCCTATACCTCTAAAATGCAAACAATTTTTTTTTGTTTGTTTTAAAAGATTTGTTTTATTTATAGTTCTAGTATAGACATACTAGAACTGGGGTACAGGCCAGAGTCACAGGAGTGAGAAGATTCACCAGAGACAGAGTGGGGAGCAGAACAGGCAGATCTACTGAAACACACTGATGAGGGGAGCAGTGGGCAAGACATAGGTAAGGCAGGAGAGGTCTGCCACCACGCCTTGTGGGTCACCTCCCTGCCAGCGGCAGAGATTGAACTTTTGGTGCAGTGCCTGTGATTTGCTTCATAGTAACACAAACAGTGTTTTAATTTTAATGTGTTAATATTTAACAACATTACCACAAATATCAAGTAAATAGATAGAGTCCTCTGATTAATGTATTTCCCTTGTTAAAAAATAGTTCCCTATTTCCACAGAATTAATTTAAAACTTCTTTGTGTGACAATCACATTCTTCTCCATCTATTTCAACTCATCGTCCACTGTTACTACTAGCCTCTTTCTTCATTTTTTTTTTTCTAGTCATACTATTTTTTTCCTTTTTAAATATTCTACTATAGGGCTTCCTGGTGGCATGGGGGTTAAAGTCTCAGTGCTATCAGCTAGCCCCAGCTGTGCCTTGAGTTCAATCCTGGTCAGGGAACTGATGCACATGGCACAGCATACCTCACCTGTCTAGCCTGCTTCTCCTCTCAGCAGTGTATTTCAGTCTATCTGTCTGTCCTGCTCTCCACTCTGTTTCTGGTGAATCCTCTCTTTCCCTCATACCTCTGACTTACACCCCAATATTCTACTATACCTTTTTTATTAATCATCTACCCCCAAATTCTTTTGCTTCCATTCATTTTCTCACCTCTGGGTCTTTCTTTATGTTTATCTCTATTGTTGGAATGGCCTTCTAATCTCTCTTTATTGGTTGAAAGCCTGATTTCTTCAAAGGTCTGTATCAAATATCAACTTATCTTAAAAATCAGTAATTACTTAAGGGCTGCATTACAATGCACAAGATCTGTATTTACAGACATTGCAGACTGCTCAGCTGTTAACTTTTTTATCTAAAGCGTCCAGTTCAAATCTCACTACATTTTTCACTTTTCCAATCCTTCTACTGTTACCACTTATCTAAGTGACTCACTGAAAAACCAGTTGTTGGCTGTGAATTCTACCAAATTATATCCCTCAATTTTCAAATATTTTCATGTCTCCCTTCAGTTTCCCTCACTCTCACAAAACAGAAATAACTCACTTTTCAAATTTTCAACCTGTTATCTCAGTTGCATTTCTCTCCCCATCTGGGATTTGTGATACCTCTCACCTACCTTTGATATTTTCTTTTTTTACTGTTTCCTTCAGTTTTTCATCCTAAACAACAGTGTTTTCTATTGTCTCTGCCTGTTCCTCAAACTACTATCACATTGCTCATTGCTTGCTTTTTTAATTGATGAATACATCTGTGGAAATGTTAGTTGATACCCATGACTTTGTTTCACTTCTGTTTCTTTTTCGAATTCCTGGCTCAGGTATTAACTTTCATCGCAATGCTGGAATGGTTATGAAGTCCAAACAATGTTTTTTTTTTTTTTTTCCATATTCATTCTCATTCTCTTCATTTTTTGCCAGCATCCAAAACCTGTTTATTCCTAAAATACTACCTACTTTGCTTTCAAGAATCTGAATCTTCTAGTAACTTCTTCTACATTTTAGACATATTTCTTGTCTGTTAGGACCTAAAGATCTATTTGGACAGCAGGTCTCATAATTCATATCCTTCATATCCTTTATGATGGTTTCTCTTACAGTCTTAATACAATTGATTTTAACACAACATTTTAGTTTAGTAGACTTTCAAAATATCATGCACACTTATACCTTTAGGTCTTGGATCATGCGGTTACTCTGTCTAGAATGCTCTTTCACACTTTTCAACTTGAGAAAGTCATAATTATTTTGCAGTTTATCTCTCAAATGTCACCCCTACTTGCCATCTGCTTTCAGTGATTATTACATGAAAATTAGTAAATATATCTGTGTTGCCTCAGCACCTTCATATGTATATTACAAATTTCCAGTACTAGTAAACGTCATACAAGGAAAGTATTGTTAAAATATTCACTCTTTTTCCCCATTATACTATGTCCATAAATAGGTTCAAGTGCCTGTTAATCCATACATTCACAATACTTACACTCTCATTAAATGTTAATTTACTTGATTGTCATGTGAGTCCATCAAAGATCTTTGGTAAGGGAAATTTTGTAGTATTCCTTCAGATTGCATATTATTAATTTCTGTTAAAGTCATTAGTAAAATAAATTGGAATAGCAGCACTTTTCTACAATTTGAATGGTGAAATTTCAGTAATTGGGGGAAAGGTGTTTTACTAAAATGAAGTGAAATATTTTAGGTCAGCTTTTTAAAATATGATTTCTCAATATTTGTTTTATATTTCATGTAAATTCTAATTCTATTAATGTTAACTGTAACTCTAGTTTATCTTCCATGATTTATCCTCTCTGACTTTTCATTGATTTCTCACTGTTAATTATGTGGACTGGGGTTCTGAAAAAATGCCATCTTAAAATGAGTCTGTGCTCTGAATGCACATTCTAAAAATAGTGTGAACATTTTATAAGTTCTTTATCACCCAAAATTATTGATCACTCATTTCTTAGTTTACTTTTATTTTGCTTACTGTATTTAACTCCATCCTGCTAGTGAATGTAATTCCATCCTATTTGTTTTAACTCATGAAAGAACCACCCAAAACCATCTCAAAAGATATTCTGTAATTCTTACCAATTAAAGACTTGAAACCAGAGAGAAAAGTTATGATTATTTGTAGCCATTGAACTATGAGGAAAGGTGTTTTAAGTCTGCCTTCGCCACACACATCATTCCTTTCAATCAGCAAGGACCACACCTCATGTAACCTCATATACTTGTGTGCTGGAACCTAGCACAGTGACAATATGTAATGTTTGTAAAGGAATGAATAATGACCACCATAATTTTTTTCACATTTAAATTCATTACATTATATTTCCTGTGTAGTATTAGGATTATGATAGTATTTGCAAATTTAATGTTTTTGATTTGATAGAATTAAAGTACTAAAATTAAGATGGATTATTTTTTTAACACCCAGAGATTTGCCTTTGTCCTTTTAAATTTACCTATCTCATGCATTGCTTTAAACATACTATAAATAAAACAAGCACAATATACATAAAATATACATATGATTATAGTATTGAGGTTTAATCCAAACACCCTGGCTCATGGAGTAATAGCCTACATTCCTTTTTATTAGTCAATTAGGAACTTACTCATTTATCATATGTTCAGAAATAAATACTGAGAGTGTGAACTCCAGGATAGTTTTTTCACATTTGTGCATTATGGTTATGGATGTACACATCTAAGGTTTAAAATTGTTTTTCCCCAAACAACTTTACAAAAATATTAGTATTAATTATTTTTAAAGACTTTATTTGTCAGGGGACCCAACTGACTGTTGTGGAGTATTGGTGCTTTGGTAGTGGGTTTGGTGTGACAACATATATCTGAAGAGGTGTGAGCCTATTCCCTGGACTCATATGCAACGTAGATAAATGTTACCTCAATTAAACAACAACAAAAAGAGTCCTTTTAACTCTAGAGCTTAGTAAATCACCTGCATTGGTTTCTATATCACACTTTTCTAACACTAAGTTGGAATGTTAACATAAGCAGTGCTGTATTGTGCATATCTACATATTGCCAAACATAATTGTTCAGATTGTTAAAATCATTCAAATTGTTATTTTAATGGTTGCATAATAATCTAGAGATTTGATATTCTAAAATTTACATAATTCAGTCATTATTATTCACTTTAAAAATACTTAAGTTTACTGTAGAAATATAAATGAGCAAGCATTCTGAATTAATAAAAACTTACAATTTTACTTTACAGAGACAATTACTGTTAATTTAATACACATTGTGTATTTTAAGTATCAAAGTATTTTATATAAATTTGTGTACATATATAAAGTACATATTTTAATGTGATCATATAACACATAAACAATGTGTGAAATTAATCAGAAATTTTATTAATGACATACTATGCCCTTCCTTTTTACCTATATGGATAATAGTATTTTCTTTTGAATATGTATCATAGTGTTAAAGTCATTCCCTATTATACTTTTAGAATGTATTTAACTTGCTATAATTTTATTATTACTTTATTAGTTACTTAGAATAAGTTTTAAATTTGTGCTAAAGGTTTGTATATTTTTATTACTTTGACACATATGTCCTGGACAACTGATTATTCTAGCAGCATTGAAGCACCACCTTCTTGAACATCTGAAAGTAATATTTAACATGAATTGATGAATATAAATATCTCAAATAAAATATACCCTTAGTTATATGTAATTGTTATTGAATACTGATTATTCTTTTTGCATTTCATTGAAGTAGATATTACTTTATATGACAGTGATTTGTGAAATATTTCCTCCTTGCCATTTGATCATAAATTTAAAAATGAAAAACAGAGATAGTCTGGTAAAGATACATGGGCAGTAGCACCACGATGGTCAATAACTTCAAGAGTTCTTTTAGAATAAGAAATTTAAAACCTTTTAAAAATTATTTATGCATACAAGAACTGGAGAATAGGCTAGGGGTGTCACGGGTGATGAGGGTTGAGAGGATTCACCAGAGACAGAGTGGGGAGCAGAACAGGTGGATCTACTGAAATACGCCAATGAGGGGAGCAGCAGGAGAGACTGGAGAGGTCTGCTGCACCATGTCTGTTAGCCCCCTGGCTGGGAACTGAAATTGTGCCACCAGGGAGATGCCCAGAATTAAAAACAAAACAACAACAACAAAAAAAAACTTTACATTTTATTTTCCACTAAATCAAGACCCAGAAACCTGTGAAACATTTGGGAAAAAAAAAATGTTCTAAGAGACACGGCTATTCTGTAAGAGGAACCACTAAGAACAGCTACACTGATTAAAATTATCACTAATAGTTCAAATAATTTCATGACTGAAAGTTATGGAAACAATTTTAAGTTTGCAAATTACCATTGCTTCCCTTGACTTTAACACCTGGCTATGATAACTTTGTTGTTTTTTTAAGAAAGCTCAAAAATTGGTTCAATGAGAATAATTCAGGTCAGATGGATCTAATTTCCTTTTTATCCTTGGAAATATAAAGCCAAATAAAATTAAATCACTGTCTCTGGTTTCCAATATGGAAGTTTCTGACCTGGCATTTAGTGGTGTCAAAAGGACAATTAAAGGGAGAAGTGCTTGTCTTGGTTATATCATCCATCACCTTGTCAGCTGGATGAGATTTGGCTTCTATTTCAGATAATGTCATTGCAGTGGTTCTCAGTCCCACAAGTTTGTTACCTATACACGCTAGTAAGAGAAAAAATACCTCACTTTTCAGGACTTTTCATATGTTACCCTAACTCTAGATTTACTACACTTGAGACTCTTTCACATCTAATCTATTTTGAGTACTATGCAGATTGTATATTTTTCTCTCTGATCTGTCATTTTGGCAATGCGACTAGTATATAAATGGATAAACTGAAAATGTCAAGGCAGACTTTTGATAAAATAATTGCTATTTTATAATATATCTTAGAATGCTTCAACACTAGATATTATACAGGATAACTCATATAAAGTACATTTTGTTTATTTTTGATGAAAGATATTGTCAAGAAAAATGAACAGAAATGGGAGAAGGGAGGGCCAAGAGGCAGAAGAAGAAATAATGAATGCTTAATGAATAAAAAAGGTTCTTGCATAGGGAGCTGTCATCAGCAAATTAGCTAAAACAGAATTTTCCAAGTGTGATCAGGAGAGTACTCTTCCTTGCGGAAGAGTAACATTGTGTGTTTGTTAAAAGCAGAACTTTTGGTACACTACTCCACATCTATGAAATTGATTCCCTTGGAATGGGACTAAAGCATCTGTATTTTTTATCAGCGCCAAAGATGAGTCTTGTGCCCACTGAAGTTTGAAATCTATTGAACTAAAGTGTAAAGTTAATTGAAAAACCCTAACCCATGCCCTGCATAAAAACAATTTTTTGACTCAAAAATCTATTCATATATTATGACTTACCTCAAACATTAAAAAAGTACAAAAGAACAGAATATGCAAAGAAAGTTAACTTTTAAAATGAAGAACAGGGGCTTCCCTGGTGGTGTAAGGGGTTAAGTTGCAGCACTATGGTGCTATTTTTAGCCACTACAGCATGGGTTGGATCTCCAGACAGGGAGGTGACCCACACAGCACAGCAGACTTCTCTTGTCTTGTCCTCTGCTCCCCTTAGCAGTATATTTCAGTACATTTGCTTCTTCTGCTCCCTACTCTGTCTCTTACCCCATTCATCTGGCCTGCACCCCAGCTCTTTTATTCCTAAATAAATAAATCTTTAAAGAAAATAAAATGAAGAACATGTTGAAAAACAGGAATTGGTGAGGACTTACTCATCTTATTTTATCCACTATCTAAAGGTGCAACTTTAAAATGTTAGAGGAGATTTTAGGTTAGAATGACTTTATACTTGCAGGTAATTGTTTTTCTTAGATAACCAGAATGATGAGTGTGTCTAATGTTTATGTAATACAATAATTAAGCTATATGGGTGTAGGGTTTCTCTGAATTACTGAAGCATACAAATTTTTTTAAGCATTTGAATACCAAATACTGTTTACATACCAATATATTTAGTGTAAATCTATTGATGTTGGAACATATTTTTCCCAGGCAAATATTATTCTAAAAGATCATGGCTATTGATCATGGTTAATGGTGATTTTCCTTAAATTAAAAAATAATAATAAAGCTTTGGGGCATGTTTTACTGAAGACTTGTGAGGACTATTTCTGTATATAATTTCAGTAACTTCCCCATATAAGAAAAAAATTGGCATAGAAAAGCAAGAAATGAATTCAGAGTCCCAAAGGTCAAATGCTAATATTGCATTTCCTTAGTTTTAAAAAAAATTACTAATATCAGTGTTGAAACTATTGATTATCAATGAAAAACATATTTCCATGGACCTCTTTTTGACATGTACATTTTGATCTGTGTTAAAAACATATTAATCTCTGCCTCTTGTCCTTCCAATGTTTGAAGTTGAATAGCAACACAAGGATATTATGCAAATCAAGACAATTCTTTCCTAAGCTCTGAAATTTAATGTCAAAAAATACATATTTTAGCATATATTATTTAGTGAAAAGTTCATTTTTATTTTTTTCTCCCAAAAATGCTTTAAGCTTTGAAATAAGAGAAGTTTGTATTTCCCTAGCTATATACCATATGTCTTAGAAATTTTAACTTTTTCTTGGGTGTTTGAGTAGGTTAATATTTGATTGTAGGGGGATTTCACTAATTTAATTTTTATTATTTTGTTTTTCTTACATTCTTATGCTCTCATATAGGAACATAAATGGAAAATCATACAAAGGATTAGTGATCAATAACCATCTCAGATTTGGTCAATATCTTATTAGGACACCATGATTAATGCAAGAATAGAAGTACACATCAGAAACTATACAATAGAATGGTAAGGTTTCTGTACATGATGTCTTCTGAAATCTTCATTACCACCATCACCAACTCCAGACCATAAAGAAGCAATATCCTTGGCTGTACCAGCAGTTAGACTACCTGCAGATGTGGTCTGGCATGAAGTAGTGCTTATCAAAAACAGTGAATTGAGCAAAAGTGATTATTTTCAATAGTAGTCAATAAAGGAAACAGTTTAACATGAAATTAGAATTATTTGGCTAGTGGTTTTATAGAATGTGGGATTTTAACAGGTGCAGAGGGAACAACATGAGTAAAAGTATGAGTTTACTATCTGCAAAGTGTTTTGAGAGACACTAAATAGATCTGTAGTTAAGTCTGACTATGGCAGAGACCTCATATGAGTAGTGGTAGATGTGGATGGGACCAAAATATAAAAACCTTAAACTCCAGACAAGGAGATAGTGAAATTTATCCTATGGGCAACAGAAAATTTTCAGATAATAGAACTATTATCTGTTCAGATAATAGAACTATTATTAAATATGCATAAAGATAGTTTATTGCAATTCTTACTACCTATTTAGATTTTTTAAAACATAGTACTTTGTGGATATATATATATATTTGTTTTAGGTGATTCTATTAATTTTCAATGATAATTGACTTTCAAGTACTTTAATAACACTTTGTAGATATTGGTAACACTGTCAGAGTTATTTATCCTTTGTACCTTTATCTAAAGTAATCTATTCCTTTGAAAATGACTAATAATCAATACCCTGTGTAATTTAAAATATTTTTCTCTTCACAAAGCTGCTTATTAAGTGTTTAATTGAGACTATTGCTCCCATCAGGCAGTGTGAAAAGATTGTCATGTAGGAGATCTTTAAAAATAGAATTTAGGGGGTCTAGATGTTCTGAGCATTCATAGCGCAGGGCTAGATTGTGCTTGGTGGCATCAACTATAAATATATTATTTTTTGGAAGCCAACTACAAACAGCTTTCAAAAATAACAGAGACTGGATAATAGGACCTATAGTGGACATGTATACATTAACTTGGAGTGTACAAGATGTTAAAGAGAATTTGACCTCTTTTGAATAATGGAATGCTTTTTTTCAAATCCATTAGCCAATCCTTCAGTGTCCTTTGCTCAACTGCTTTGAGTATTCTAATCAAGGTTTAAGTCAGAAATTAAATTTCAGTTCTCAATTACTTCCTTTTTGCACTCCCAAACTAAATCCAGAACCTCGAAAGAGGAGCCTTACTTAGTTTTGAATCTTTATGTAAATTAATTATAGCTTTGGCATAATTAGCAAACAGGTTAAATTTGTCAAGTAAAACTGAAATTGTCTAACATATATAAAACAGCAGCAGGATTCTGTATAGTTTTATTGAGTTAGTAGATGCTTCTTATAAACCTTTCCAAGGTAGTGTTTTTATCTTAATATCATTTTTGTTAATCCAGAACTACTTTTAGCACTGAATATCCACCTTTCAGGATAGCCATATATTACTGATTTTACTGTCAATAATTCTTGTGCATATATTGTCTATTTAATATAATATTCCATGAAAATTTTCCTGAAATATGAAACAGCCAAAGGAATATCATTGGCCTTAAACATATTTTGTATTTATAGTTGTACAAAATAGACACATGTTAAAGATACACAGCCAAAATATTTCACACATTTTTAATATTTGCATTGCTTGATATGTTTCTTAAAAGGAAACAAGTAGTAATTTGGTTGGTATATGTTATGCTATATTTGACACATTTTTAAAAAGTCATAATAATGTACATGTTTATCAAAGAAATATTTGCTATATTTGTTCATTAGACTCTTAAAAATTGTTTCTATATTGTGTTTGAGAACAATATTAAGCTTTTCAACTGCAGAATTTTGTCCTTGTCAGAATATAAAGAACTTCCAAAATCTTACACAGTTTCTCTGAAGTAATAATGGCCCAATATGTCATAATTTTAGACTATAAAAATACTTTGGAACAAAATATTTTAAAAAAGAATGTGGTAACAGGAGACAATACCTTTTGACATTACAATTTAGCTAATAAGTTTTAAGACACCTTTAAAATAGGATCTATTCATTGTATTTCAGCTTCCTTTTATATTTGTTGGAGCATGTGCAATTTGGTTTTTAAACTGGTTATGATAAAACTGTACATCTTGAAAGAAAATTTTCATTAGTGTAGGCTGATGTAGGAAAGGTGTCTTCCAACATAATTTTTTTCTGTTTTTAGCTTCGAGATTCCAACAAAGTCAAAGAAAGATTCATTCCCAGAAATAGAATGGAATCAAGAGAAAGATCAAAAAAAAAAAATTCAAAACTATGAACGAGAGCTTTTATTGGAAAGTACAGAAATTCATTGATTTTATATGAAAAGAAAGCAATGTAGTCTCATCGACTTTGAATAACTAATTTACGTACTCTTTAACTTGCCAGTATTTATGAAATCTGAAATAGACCTAGAAATATTTAGTTTGGAGCAAGTAGCTGATGTTTATTAGAATAAAAGCTCTGATTATTTATTATTATGAAAATGATTAAGAATTTCTACTGAGTGATGACACTGTTAAATGGGGAGTTATTAGAAGACATAACAGAGATTATTAATATCTAATTATATAAAATTGATTTGTAATTAGCTCTACAGGAGTGCAAAAATAATTCCTGCAGTATTAATGACAACCAGATTAAAGAGGAAAGCTTTTTTTCTCCTGGCTCTAATTAGTTTGGTTTTCAAATTCTTATTTATAAAACAAATATATTATTTATTTTCCTTTAAGTGCTTATAACTCCAAGCTACCTTTGCTACTGCAGGAAAGGTTCAGTTGTTTTCTTACTTTGCTTCAAGGTTATTACTATAATCATGCAAAGGTTACAACTCATGAGAAAAAGAAAAGAGCTAAGAAAAAAGATTCAACTTTAAACAAATGTGTGAAATATTCATAATCATTGGTGTTTGGTGCATACTTTATTTTCTTTAATCATGTGTCCCAATCTCCTTCTAGGCAGAGAGCATTCAGGGTCCTTGCTACATCAGCATCATCCCACCCAACCTTCACTTCTCAACCGTGGTTGGGCTTTTTCTTCTTATGTTTCTAATTGTCTTCTCAAAACTCAATTCTATCACATCCTGTTCCATTATGTCTTTCTATATTTCCTGTTGCTAACTCGTTAATTTGATATGAATCTACCAATTTGGGAACTGTGTTGACAAAATTTCATAATGCAAACAGACTTGTCAAGATAATCCCTGGCTTTAATCTTTGCCTGCGATATATTTTCTAATATATGCTTGTCTGCCATACATTTCTTCCCTGCTGGACTGAAATTGCTGAATATGAAACATTTGTCATACTCACCACTGAATTCCTCAGAGTCCAACCCAAGAGCAGCACCAATTGCTTCGCTCATGTTGGCTTTTTATAAATATAAGATAATCAATTAGTAGGGGAAAAAAGTCCTCAGTGTTTAGTTTGATATAATGCCAATAATTAAGGGCTTATTTAACCAATTCAGAGGTAATTAATGGTGAGTAGGTGCAAAAATTCTTCCTGTTTGCTCGCAGATGTATAAAATTGTGATTTTGCATTTCACATTTTTTTTCCATTTAAGGCATTAGTTTTATTTATCGACTCCCTCATTTACACCTTACACACACATGGATACCCTTTTCCAGCTAATATTCCAGGGTACTATAAAAAGCTGTTAATGTAGTATGCTCCTAGAGTGCTGAAAGTACTGGTATGTTAAAACATTGCAAATACCATTTACCAAAAATACCAAACAACACTCCAACACCTCTGTAGAATAAATCTTCTAAGAATCCTTAAAAGTTTTGTAACATATCTGGCTTGGTGCATGTCATCCTTGATAAGCCCTCAAAAGCTTGTAGTTTATCATTTTTTCATACTGGTTTCCAAGCCAAATGCATTGTGAGTAGAAAGTTATTAGGATATAACATAGGAAAGGTGTATGATGGAACTTTGAGAAAAAATGATTAATGATATAGCTTCACCATTTATATTACCATCTCCTTGCTCATTACTGTAAAATACCTGTTGTGCTTGTAGCTTAAATGTTCATTGTCATGTTTTGTATTTTTGGCAGGAGTAACTCCCACACCTTTTCTTTTTAAGCAGAGAAATAAGCTCAGGCAATAGAATAGCTTTTGTTTTAGTAACTAGGACCAATTCCTTCTTCTTCGATAAACTAGGTGAGAAGCTCACAGATAAAGGCTTTAGAAGAAGAATGCAGGTCATATGCATGGTTCTCTGCCTTTCAGTCTTTCCCACTACATATTTCTTACTGTATGAGTGGAAACAAGCACAGATTTGGAAGTTAGATGCAGTTTATTCACTCACACCTTAATATCACTATGTCACTGTGTGAAATTGGGAACTCAGTACCCACTTCTATTAATGACAATTGAAGGATCTCAGAACTGATAAGTGTCTAGCAGATTGTATGGCATACAGCAGATTCTCCAGTACCTCCTCCCCTATCTTGCTTTCACAACCCTCCTTCAACCTGTTGTGATGTGCAAAAATACCACTAGAGAAATGAAACATTTTGGTTTGATGGGAAATTAAAGGGGGAAAATTTGGTTTGGAGACAGTGATATAACTATTATGCAATCTTTACTGGAAAGGAGGGGAAAAATCGTTCAAATCCTGGCTTTGTCCCTCTAGCTATGTAAAGTTGGGCTTTGAAACATTCTTGAACCTAATTTCCTTCCCCAAATACAGGTTTTATTATTTATCACTTCCAGCCTTAATTATCTACTATCCCAGAATGAACCATCAAGTTTTCTTATCGTCAACAGAGAGACCCAAAGAAATGTTATTATATTTTGCCAGTATAAAAATTTGAAATACAGAAAATTTGAGGATAAGAAAGTCTCTCCATTTTTCATTTAATCTTTCAGACTTTCTGTTTCAAATTCTTAAAGAAAACCAACTCTCTGAGGAAAGATAAACTTCAAAGAAATCTGCAGTGTTTCTATAAAAGATTGATAAGTACATGTTTCAGTATATAAAACATTTGATTTAAAAGGAACAATGCACGTGGCAGATGCTTCTTTATCTTGAAATTTCACAGCTGTCATCTGTTGGAGCGGGGATGGTTGAATGGGCAGAATATTGTTTATTCCAGTAAGGAAATTATTCAGCCTTTATTATATAAAAAGTTATTTCATTTTTTTCACTTTTACATCTGAAAGCAATGGATCACACCTATCTTTATTTGTAACTAGAGGAAGAAGTGCCAGGAAGAAGTGCTTCCTGTGACACTCATGTACCCATTTATAATTTGTCTTTTATCCATTTCACACCATCAGAAATGCTCATTCCAATTGCACCAACCCTCTAACTGCCTGGCCATTTTCCCCTCGCTCCTGCCCAGTGTCTTTGCATTCTTTGATACTTTCTATAACTCCGGATGACCGAACATCCCTATGCTGTCTTGCATTTCTCCTCCATGCCACGCCGCCTCTGTTAGCCTGTTCCGTCTGCAACTGGAGTGCATGCTCAGATGATTGTTCTCTATTTAACTCTCCTTGGTGTATTCATTCACGCCTATAAATTGAGTTTCGTTAGTATTTCTAGGTCTGTGATTCCGAAATCCCTGAATGTAGTCCTGAAAGCATTCTACATTCCATAGATAATGTAGCTGCTTCTGGGTATTTCTACCCAAGAGTACCACTGGGTCCCTGAGAGTCTCAATTCCAAAGCAAAACTCACTATTTCCCCTAGATATTTAATTTTCCTCATTTTCTTATCCATTTAATAGATATCAGACTTTGAAATTACAAAGTGAAACTTTACTTATTTCCTTTTGCTTTTTGTTTGCTTTGCTCTGTGGAATTTTCCTCCATGACTAAGTCACTATTTTCCTCCATGACAAAGTCACTATTTTTCCCCTCCACTGTCACCATCCAGCTTTTATTACTTTTTGTCTGAGTTATATAATAGACTGTGATTGGTTCCACATCATCACTTTTCTTTTCAATCCAATCCATCCTGTATTTCTGCTGGAGTAGAGTTATTTAATATTCACATTGATTATATAATTTTCCCTTAAAGTAGCTTCCTTTGTCTCCATATCAGACTAGCCTTCATGGCCTGCACAGAAAACCTGATCTACTTTAAGTTACTTATTCATGTTAATTTAATTTGACACACTTAATTCTATTGTAGCTATACACATCACTCTACCTTGCCATGTTTTCTTTCTTTATAATATTCTTTCTTGCTGCTAGCATAGCTTGTAAAATTAATCCCCTTCCTTCCTTCCTCCCTTCTGTCTTCCCTCTCTATTTTCTTCCTCCCCCTTCATCATTTTCCTTTTCCTATGCTCTAAGTTATTTTTCAATTTATCTACTTATCCTTTTATTTTCTCATTTGTCCACTTATTTAGCTTTTGTTTGTGTGTGCATGTGTGTGTGTGTGTTGAGTATTTACTGTATGCCTGGCACAATTTTAGATGTTGAAAATGGGATGGTAGAACAGAACAAACAGCATACCCCATTACCTTTCATGGTCTGGACAAAGGGAGAGATGGCTCTCCAATAGTCACATGTAATGTACTGAGGAAATGAGATACAGAAAAAAGTATCCTCCCTTCATAGGTATGGCTTATTCAAGGCTGCCTTCAAGTACCACTTTCCAGAACTCCTTTCCAATCACTCAACCAGTATGCCAATTTTATTTTTATTTTATTTTTAAAGATTTGTGTACCAAAACTGGGGTACAGGCCAGAGGTATGGGAGTGAGAGGATTGATCAGAGACAGAGTGGGGAACAGAATAGGTAAGCTGACTGAAATACACTGCTGAGGGTAGCAGTGGGTAAGAAAGGAAGGGTCTGTGCACCATGTGGGTTAGCTCCCTGATCAGGGATCGAACTCACGCCACAGTGGCTGCACATAGCTTCATAGTGCTGTTCTTTAACCTCTTATGTCACCAGAGAGACCCAGAGGATGCCACTTTTATTCCCCAATAAGAGTAAATCTGTGAGGATAAGCATATTTGGTAATTTTCAATGTAATTGTTATATTCCAAGTATATTAAGAACAATTCATAGTAAATGTTCTGTAAATAATAAGGAAATGAGTAAAATTTTTACCTTGTGCTTACATTACTGAACATTATGCTATGTTTATTTGTATATTTGTTTTATCCTCATGTCTGTAAGCATCAAAAAGTCAGGGGTGACATTTTACTTATCTTTCTAACTTTTAACCTGTTACCCCAGTATATACTACTTTCAAATATTTATTGGATTAAATAAGCAACATTCATGCAGTGTTAATATACTTATTACTTAGGTACAAATATCAGTCAAATGCTTTTGTCATGTATTGATGATCTCATTTTGCCACTTGATAATTTTTTTGAAATGGTATGATTTTATAACTTCAATGGTTTATTATTTGTTTCCATACATTATTAATTCTTGAGTGAAGTGGGCCAATTATAAGATATGCCCCTTATTTTATGTAATCTTTATAAAATCTGACATGGTATCATATAAATTGAAATGACTTAGAAAAGAATTCGTAATTTTAATAAACTGAACTGATAGCAAAGATGCAATATTTTAATAAAATTTTTGTTGTATTACATGATTTATGGCATGCATTTTATTAAGAAATAAAGAATTTAGTTTCATGATGCAAGTGAATATTTAAAAAGCTGTGGGTGATACTAGTTAAAATATCACATTTAGAAAATAAAGAGAAGAGAGACTAATTTCAACTATGTTCCTAAATATATTAAGCACACTTTAATAGACAACTTTTTATGTAACCAATTCCATCATCACCAAAATGATGAATAACAAAATTAAGAAGACATGAAAAAAGGAAATTAGGTGAAATTGAAATAATTATTATAATTTGATGCTTACAATTCTGTAATTTATCATAACAGAATAATCAAAAGCAGCCTCGGGAGACTCTTTGATATTGGAGAATGGGATTCTCTGACTGCTTCCTTCTTTTCTCATATTTTGTTCCATTTGAAATACCTATTTAATATAGTTGAGCTACATTGTCATAATAAGAGTTGTTTAAAAGCTTTTTTTGAATGGAGTCATTGTGTCCTCTGAAAGCCAATATTCCTTTTGCTTGGCAGTTTTTCTTATTAAATTTCAAAAGCTATCATTCAAGGTCCATTTGATGTGTATTTTAGCCACCAGATCTCATACCAAAGGAATATCTCATCATGCAGATAAATTTTTTTTTCTTACATAAAGTTTCAGTTTTAGATCCTTGGACAATATCTTTAGAAACTTCATAATGATCTTGAAAAATAGAAGTTGTCATCCAATTCTTTTATGAGGCTCTTAATTTTAGACTCTGTATTAAATATCTCTCTGGTCATTAAAGTTGGTGAAATTTGAAGAGACTGTACTGCCACTAAGTTATGGGTCTTTAGAAGTATAATTTCCCTTTGAATCCATAAAAAAAAGTTGTATTAGTTTCTAAGCTAAAGAATAACCATTCCACATTCCACTTACTCCACTTCTAGGAATATAATTGGTAGAATTAAACAAAGCACAAACCTTTTTAAGAACAAAGATAATTGCAGCTGTCAAATAATTCACAACAAAAGAGCTCCTCAGCAGGGGCAAAGAAAGGCAGGTTTTGTTCATCTGCACTTTGGAACACTATTCAGACCCTAAAAAGTGTTTGGTAAAGACACTATTAATCTTGATTGAATGGTTATTACACACACTCCTAGGAAAAAACAAAGCAAGTCAATTATAGATACTTTTGATACGTTTAGAATTTTTACATTTTGAATGAAAAATTATTGCCTTTATGATAGAAAATGTGAGTTTGTTTCCAAAGCATTATAGAAATTCTATTTTTAAGCAGTGAAAATGTTAAGGTGATAAAGGAGAAAATTTGTTGTCCTTTGTGTTCTTGCTTTGTATTTTTAAGACCTTTATGATAAATAAAGATAAGCATATTTATTCTTCTTCCATGCATATTACTTCCAGTTGTTCATGGGAAGAGTTTTGTCATGTTTTGGTTAATAATTAAGTCAGTGCCTAGCAATCAATGCAAAGCTATTCGTGTTTGATGTGCTCTTTTGGATGATTTCAGTAGACTTTTGAAAAGATACTTGAAATATGGGATCTTGGTACAGAACAGGAAATAAAATTTGTTGATTTTTTTAAAATAAGTAATCACTACTTATTGCATGACCATCTATTAAGTTTTAAGTTCCTTCAGTGAGTTTATGTTAATGGTAAACTTTTTCATGTTTTCTATAAAAATGTCACAGTAATCCCCTCATTCTTGTGTATTTTAAGTATTCAATGCTGTGCTATTTTCTCTGGAAATTGAAGGTGTTACTATATTCTGATTTATTTTGTTTCTAGCTTATCTAATAGTTATCCCTTTACAGTATCTCCTTCTTTGACAGTCTTTTGTACTTTTCTCATTTCCCTAGTATGCTAAAGCTTTATTATGTGCTAGTGGTAGGATACTGTATATTCAGCTACTTGCTGTCAATTGTGCTTCCTGTAGCTGAGGTTTCTGTCTTTCATCAAGTTTGAAATAATTGTGTCCACTTTCACTTTGATTATGTCTCATCTTGCACTATATCACTTTTCTCCTAGTCAAACTTGTGGAAATAGATGGAACTTATCCTTTTCTGTATGTTTCCTAATCACTCATCTTTTTGTTTCTTTATATTTTTATGAATTTGGAGTAATGTTTGAAGATTTATTTTTTAGGTTATTACTTTTCATATCATGTCTATCTTATTATTTATAACATCTTTTGCAAATTTATTTTCTTACTCTTTTTTAATTGAAGTGGCATTGCACTAAAACATTATTTCAGGTGTGCATCCATGAAAATTAACTCCTGTATATACTGCACTAAGTTTACCACAAAAAGGTCAATTTTACCCTTCACTATAAAATTGTCCTCTTTTTTCCTGGCTTGATACCCTCTGCTCCCTTTTCTCATGTGATAATTATTAATTTGTCTTATAGATTAAAGATTTATTTCTGTTTTATTTAGTCCATCTGTTTGTTTTCTCTATATATCACATGTGAGCAAAATCATATGGTGTTTGTCTTTGTCTTCACTATTCATGGTATCCTTTAAGTACATTTATGTATCCCATAAATGGCGGGATTTCATCTTTTTTTTTAATAGTTGGTTATTCCATATTATTCCATATATATTCCATTTATATCCTTTTTAATCTACTCATCAGTCAATGATCACTCAGGTGGTTTCTACACTTCCCTGTTGTAAGTCATGGTGCAGTAAACATGGGGATGCATATCTCTCTCTGAATTAGTGTTTTTGTATTTTTCAGATAAATACCCAGAAGTGGAATAACTGGATCACATGAAATATGTATTTTTAATATTTTTTGATACTGTTTTCCTTAATGACTTCACCTAATTGAATTCCTACCAACACTGTTTAGAGGTTCCCTTCTCTCCACATCTTCTCTGATATTTATTTCTTTTTTTTTTTTTTTTTTTTTTTTAGAGCTAAAACTTTTTTTTTTTTTTATTAGTTATATTTTA
>JAGFMF010012055.1:780402-890096 GCA_019455555.1 Galemys pyrenaicus
TTACAGTTCCTACTGGGGCCTGCTGTATTTTTTCCCTTTTTCCTGTATCTTCCAGGAGCTTTCTGAGCCTATTGTCTCTCTGTCGCCATCTTTTCCCCCTTGATATTTATTTCTTGATAGTATTTTACTGTATTCAGTTGCATTTTCCAAATAATAAGAGATGATGAACATCTTTCATGTATTTGTTGGCCATCTGTATATCTTCTTTGGAGAAATGTCTGTTCAGACCCTCTGCCCTTTGCTTAATTGGACTTTTATGGTCTTCATTTAACTGTTGAAATTTGAGTTTACATTAGCGATATTAACAACGTGTCAATTTAAGATATGCAAATGTATTTTTCCATTCAGTAAGATTATTTTTTGGTTTGATGCAAGTTTTACTATACAAAAACTTTTTAGTTTGATGTAGTCTCAGTTGTTTATTTCTGCATTTGTTTCCCATTTTGTTGGTGTATAGTCCCCAAACACATCTCTAAGACTGCTGTTGAGGAACGTGCTACCTATGTTTCCTTCTATTATTTTATAATTTAGGCACTATATTCAAGTTTTTAAGCCATTTTCAGTTAATTTGTGTGTATAAGCATGATAGTTGTCTTGCTTCAGTCTTTTGCATGTAGCTGTCCTCTTTTCTCAACATCTCTTATTCAAAGAATTGTCCTTACTCCATTATAAGCTCATGGCTCCTTTGTTCAAAATCAGCTGTCAATATATGTGAAATTTTATTTCTAGGTTCCAGTTTCTATTTCATTGATCATTGTTTTTGTTCTAATACAAGCTCTTTTAATTACATCATTTTGTAGTATAGTTTGAAGTTGGGGAATATAATACCTCCAATATTTTTTTTTTTTCTTTTTCTCAGTATGCTATCATTATTTGGGTTTTTTTTTAGTTCCAAATAAATTTCATGTTTTTTCCCACCTTTTTCTGAAGAATGCTCATTGATCACATTAAATCTGCATAAGATCATATGATCATATCAGTAAACTTACAGAAAAATACATTTGACAAGATTCAACATCCTTTGTTGATAAAGCCCTCAGTTAAAGGGATATAGAAAGAACCTCCACATAATAATAAACGTAATATGTGACAAACTCACAGCCAACAACATAAAAAATGAAACCTTTTCCTTAAGTTCAGGAGATCACACAGATATAAAGTGACTATATATACCCATATAGTTGTGCAGGCACTGGCAGAATCATCATGAAAATTATTTCTAGCAGTATTTTGTTATTTTCTTAATATTTCTTATCTTTTTTGATATCTTTTGTTTTCACATATTTTCATTCATAATTTGTGTTTTTAGTCATTTAAATGTGATTATATGTGACATGCATCTTCCTAGTTCTATAAGTTGAATCTCTTGTGTTCTAATTTTATGGTTTAGTTTTTGTTGAATTATGTTTATGATGATTTTGCTTCTTGTGTGTTTTGTTAATGTGCAGTGAACAAGTATATTTTCAAGCATTTTCTTTTGACAAATTAGTATGACTTTATTGTGGATACAATTAAGTAAGGATTTGCATTACCTTTTTCTAGGTGTTTCAAGACCATTTAAAACTTTTTATCAGTTAGCATTTCACATATAAATATTATTTTCACATAGATAAGGGAATACAAATATATAAACACATATGTCACAGGTAAATAGAACATAATAATGAAATTAATACCTTTTTCACTCCCTGTAAGTTAAGAAACAGAAATTTGCATAACTCTTTTTTGTATTAACATTTCAGGATGTAGCTATCTACTCTTACGTTGAGTTTCTTCTCTATTTTTGTGCCAGAAATTTTTTCATATGATTAAATCATTTGTCCATTCATATATTTGGCAGATTTACTAATGTATATTTACTGAATCCTTTGTCCTTGGAGAGTTTATATTCTAATGGGAACAAAATAATGATTAAAATGAGTAAATAATGCACATAGCATACTAGTTGGGGGTAAATGCTACAAAGGGAAAATTAAGAAAAAGTACAGAGATGTTAGGGTTGATATTACATTTTGAATAAGGGGGTCAAGGAAGGCTTTGCTGAGGAGATCTGAAGAAGCTGAGAATGTTAGGGGGAAATACCCTCTTGAATGGATTACACAAATAGCTTATGGACTTCGACCCCCATTCCAGACCTACAAGATCCAAGAACTACAAATCCCATAAGGTCATTATCGAAGAGCAGATCACTGGGACCTGAGGGTGGAGTTGAGCAGCCAGGCTGAATATAAAAGCAGACACGTGGGCCTTGGGGAGTCGCTTTTTCCTGGGGAGCCAGCTCTAAGCGCACCGTTGGGTTCCAGTTCCAAGGAACTGGTAGGATATTTACAGATCTGTAGCCCTCTTGTGTTATTCACTACGCTATTTTCCCTTCCCTTGTAAATAAAACCCTTTATTAACCTTTGTTGTGTGTGCCTGCAGTTGGGGCATTATAAGTGCCGTTCGAGCGCGCGGGTGAGGACCCAGTCAGGCAAACCCATTTTATATTAGGGTTGCCCTGTAACAAGAAGACCTGAAGAAGGTGAGATAGTGAGCAGTGAAGTTATGTGGATGGATGGTCCATGTAGAGATAATGCTTTTCTAAAAAGTCCTGTGATGGCAGAAAATGTACAAGGAAAAGTAAAGACCTCAGCTTGACTGAGCAGGCCATTTATGGAGAGGTTTACTATAGTGGAAGCTAGACCATTTAGATATGGGAGGAAATTTGGCTTCTACTCCAAGTAGAAGTAGGAGCTTATGGAGAGTTTTGAGATGGAAAATGATGTCATTGTTTTAAAGGACCCTATCTATCTGACTGCTGTGTTGAGATAAATGGAAAGTGGCTAAAGATGAAGCAGAAAGAACTGCCAGAAGGCTCTTGTACTAACACAGATAATATAGAAATGGCTTTGATTGGAGTAATTCCAGTGGAGGTGAGGAGAAGTGACTAGATTCTGAAGGGATTTTTAAGGTAATACATACAGGATTTGTAATGGGATTTGTTGGGGATGAGAAAGATGAGACTCAATAATTATGGCATTGTTTTGTTCTGAAACAATTGCAAGGATGGATTTGCCACTGAAAAAAAGAATGTATTATTAGAATTTGGAGAGGAAGGTCACCTTTGGTGATATTTGATTGGAGATGCCTGATAGACATGCTAGTGGAAATTTAAAATGGGAAAGTAGTTCAAGATAGAGGTAAGGAATGGATAGCCACACTTTTGTGGCATCAAAGCCCAGACACTGAATGAGCTTCTCAAAGTAATAAGCATCGAAAATAAGTAAATTCTATTAATTTAGGTCTTGGGGAGCTCTATACTATAGGATTTGGGAAAAGAAAAGAAACCAGAAAAATGGACTGATGTTGAACCATTTTTTTAAAGGGAAAGCCAGGTGAGTTATGTCCTTGAGGTGAGGACAGTGATGGAGTGGGCCAGTTGGTTCTGACAGCTGCAAAAAGAGGAATGTGATTTGACCATATTTGGAGACCAAGTTGATGCTTTTACAGAGTGATTTCATGAAAAATGAGAAAGACATGATTTCCTTTATTTTTTTTTAATAAAACAACAAAATGGGGTCATAGCTGGAGAGGGTAGAGTGGATAAAAAGGTATTTCAGGAAATACAAATAATATATTTGTGGAGGGAAAGCATTGAACATAGAGGAGAGAAAAGATACTCCTGGGACTTTGCTCTGAAATTTAAGAGGTGGGATCTAATGTAGCACAAGTGGAGAAATTGATCTTTGCTTATTGTCCAGATAACTTTTGAAAGAAGTTTTGTATTAAGGTGGTTTATGATTTTTTTTTTATTATGTAGTGTAGGGGAGAGAATAAATTTCCTTTTACTCTGAGTTTTTCTTAAATAAATTGACATCAGGTGATTGGTAGGAGAAAGAAATAAATTTAATACATCCACTTGGAGAATCTATTTGAATGTAGATTTTGAATTCCATGGGAAAAAAATTAGGTGGGTGTGTGTGTGTGTGTGTGCGTGCCTGCTAGCTGAACTAAGCAGGAAAGAGGATTACTTCTATGAATGGAGACTACATGGTCTATAATTAAATGTTTTTACTGCTACATAGTCAGTTATCTCCAGTATAAAGGTATTTCTTGTTAAAAACTATTAATGCTGGATAATACCCACAAAGCTCAAGATAGTTAAGAGAATGGTAAACTTCTCTTGTGTACCTGTAGGGTCTTGATTGACATTACATCAAAATAATCCCCATGCTGAAGTGTCATAACTTGGGGAGACATGTTCTGGACATCTTAAATTTACCCATCCTTAAGCAGTTCACAAAATGGTAAGAAATGGCTATATGTTGTCACAAATGTTATGCATCATCTTTGTTAGTGCATCATAAAAAGCCCTGCTTACTGTAGCTCTTTATCTCTTGTCTGTCCCCAGTGGCTTTTCAGTCCCTAAAAGCCCTGTGTTCCTGCTCACCAGAACATTTGTGACATTGTGACATGGTGTCACAATGCCTCAAAGGGCACTCTCTCCTAGGTTCCCTTCAGACCTTCTTAACACCTTACACAGATGTTATCTTCCATTTAATTTTGTGATTACCGGATTTGGGGACAATCAAGGTATCAGCTGCATAACTGAGAGACACAGGTTAGAGCTTTTTTCTCCATGTGCCCACTGCATGACTGATGTTTACAAGAGAGAAATGTAAATGAAAAGTAAATGAAAGGTCCACAGAAATATCAATAAATAGACTAATACCACTGTATGATCTTGAATTTTCTTATCCATTAAATATGTAGCTTCAATGTCTATACTATCCCTTTTGTTGATATCCCAAGATCACACACTACAAATAGAACAGGTAAGGTTTTATCAATGTATCTTTCAAATGTCGTAAGGTCATTGTTTTCCATATCAAAGTAGAATTCAGTTCTAACAGTTTCTAGCACAGGATAAGTGAATAATTTTCTGATACAAAGTCAAGGAAATGAAGGAATTAAGATGGGCTGAGGTGTTTTATAAGATTACTTAGATCTTTCTGCAATATAAGATTAATACCATAGTTTTGAAAGAATTTGTCTTTTTTTTTTTTCAAAGAGATACTCATCTTGGAATGAATGTTGAATATTGTGATGAAGAGTTTTGTTCTTTGACCTGTGTTGACATCAACTGAAGAGCATCAAAATTCTAAATCATCATGTTTTGTAGTGACTTTTTATTGGAAAAGAAGTAATAAGTTGTGAGGGAGAGAAAATATTAATTATTCAGCATGCTTTTAATAGAACTGTTTTAATACTTTGTGTCCTATTTTCATTGAATATAAAACAGGAGGCATTTTTATTGACAAATACTTTTAGTAATTTCAGGTACTTCTCTTTCTTGGGATCTGCTTTTGAATTGAAGCATAATCAAAAGAGCTCACTTAAAAGTCAAATTATTCAGGTTAATTGTTATTAATTTCCCCACATTCATATTTAAATGACTATCACATAACAAAAGTCCTATTTTGCACATTGATTAAAATAGAAACCAATGTTCTGAATAGAATTTACTATTATTAGAAAGTGAAATGAAATCATCTCACGAGATAGAGCATAATGATAAGAATGTGAATTTGAAATAGATAACTACATCTGCTGTTCAGAAATACTGAGTTTACAAAATTATCAGTGAGTAGAATTATATCTTGCTTATGGTCGATAATAAGCAGATAAGATCTTAGCTGTCATAGCAGATGTAATAGGAGATGTCTAAATGTTGACCTTCACAGAGGTTAGAGGTGGATACAGCTCATTTTAAGTCTTGATTTCCTGGGAAACATTAATATTTCCATAATCAGAGCAGTTAACAGTCTCCATTAGCAAGCATTATTTTGACATATTCAGGTCTCTGATGGTATCAGAACTGGGAATACCTTGCCCATTACTGTCACCTGGACAATAAAATGCTACCTTACATAAAGTGGAAAAGATGAAAAATTCAAAGTAAGCAAAGGATCATGTTCAGAATTTGAATTTGTAATGCAACTCAACATTTTCTGTAACCCAGATCTCTCAATTCTATGAAAATGCATACCTAGTAGTAATGTTTAGAACTTGGAATTTCTCTTAGTTTTCTCATCTATAGGCTATTTTCTTTAAGAGATTTAACAATAATGCCTTTCAGGTTAAATGAAAACAATTGACGTTAAAATTTTTAAAAGGATATGTATTCCTTCTCTATTTTTTTTTCTGAATTACATTGACGATTTTCGTACTTAGTGACCAGAAATTACATATTTAAAAATACCATAGAACTGAAAATGTCAGGAATTCACTCCCCCTCCCCCCAAAAAAAAGTAATATAAAGAAGGGACACACTGAGTTATTTGTGGAGACACATTAAGAACAATGGTGATGAAGTTGATATGAGTATAAAAGAGGGCACAGCTATTAAATATGACCCGAATCCAAGGCTTCTTTCTCAGAAAGTAAACAAATGGTGAAAATTAAGTGGAGAAGAAAGTAGAAATAATTTTATACATAATGTTTTATGTATGTTATATATATATAATTTTATATGTAATGATTTTGAATATGTTGAATTGGAGCTAGTCCAGAATTTTGTGGACTATTTAGGTAGAAAGCCATTCAGAAGTTGAGAATATAATCATAGAACTAGAGAGACAGTGTGTCTGTGTGTTTTGTATTTTTTTTATTGATGTAATATTGATGACAGCACTGTATATTCTTTGGAGATACAAATTCATACCTCTTCAGATATATTTTACCACACTATACCTACCACAACTCTACCATATTCCATTGGACTCCTTCCTTCCTTTATTTTCACTTCCCTCAGTAGCCTCAATTCTACCAGACTTTCTTTTGTTTCACTTTTACCTGTTCCTTTATTTTGTTTCCTTATATACCATATGTGATTGAAACCATATGGTATTTGTCCTTCTCCTTGTGATTAATTTCATTCAACACCAGTCTCCCCAGTTCCATCTATGTTGTTAAAATTGGCAAGATTTCCTCTAGTTTTGATAGTTGTGTAATATTCCATTGTGTGTGTGTGTGTGTGTGTGTTTATCTTCTTAATCCACATCTTCTTAATCCACAAATCTGTCCATGGTTACATTGGCTGATTTCCCAACTTGGATTTTATTCTATTTTTTAAAGATTCATTTATTTATGCATACAAGAACTGGGCTACAGAACAGAGGTGGGGGTGGTAAAAGGATTCACCAGAGACAGGTTGGGGAAGGGAACAGGCAGATGAACTGAAATACACTGCTGAGGGGAACAGCTGGCAAGTCAGGAGAGGTCTGCTGTGCCATGTGTGTCACCTCCTCAGTGGGGGGCAGGGATTGAACTTGTGCAGCAATGGCTGTGATCTGTTTAACCCATTGTGTCACCAGGGAGGCTCCCCAGCTTGGCTTTTAAAAGTAGTGCTGTAAAGAACATATGGGTATATATATCCCTTTTAATTCCTGTTTTGGCATTTTTGGGGTAGATACTTAGAAGTGGAATTGCTAAGTCTTATGGTAAATCTATTTTTAATATTTTGATAAACCTGCATATTCCATAGGGGCTTCAGCAGTCCGTAGCCCCACCAATAATATAATGAGAGTTCCTTTTTCTCCACAGCATTGCCAACAGATGTTTGTTTTTATTTTTTTTTTTTCAGGAGCTATCTCCTTGTGATTTTTGATTTGCATTTCCCTGATGATAGGGCATGAATAACATTTTTTCATGTGCCTGTTCACCCCCTGCGTATCTTCTTTGGACAAATGTCTATATAGTTCTTCTGCCCATATTTTCTGTTTTCTTTTTGTTGGGTTGTAAATGTCCTTATAGATCTTGAATATTAACCCCTTGTTATATATAGGATATATAAATATTTCTCCCATTCTGTAGGGTATCTTTTTATTTAAATAATGGTTTCTTTCTTTAATTGACCAAAAGCTTTTAAGTTTGATGTAATTCCATTTTTTTGTCTTTTGCTTCCCTTGCCCTTGAAGTCCAGTTGCCAAAAAATCACTCATGCCAAAGTCTCAGATGCTTTTTGCCAGTGTTTTCTTCTTTTAATTTTATGGTATAAGCACTTATATCATTGTCTTTAATTCATTTTAAGGTAGTTTGTGTGTATGGTGTTATATAGCAGACTGATTTTGATTTTGTTTTATTTTGTTTTTATATACGGTTATACATTTTTACTGACACTATTTGTTGAAGATACTTTAATTTCTCTATCATATACTCTTAACTATTTTATAATAGATTAGCTTTGTAGTTTGGGCTCTCTATTCTAATGGTCTGTGTGCCTTTTTATTTAGAAATCACTCTGCTTTGATTACTATGGCTTTGTAGTCTATTTCAAAGTCTGGGAATGTGATATCTCCATTTTTTTGTCATGATTTTTTTGGCTATTTTAGATCTTTTGTGTATCTATTGTAAATTTCAGTAATATTTGTTCTATTTATTTGAGTAACACCTTTGAAACTATCAAGGTTGCATTAAATCTGTATATTGCTTAAAAACAATTGGAAATTTATTTATAACTTTACTCCAAACTGTGGTTTTACTGTCTATAGTATTTAAAGATATCTCTAAGGATTCATAGTTATTGAATTTAGAAAATATTAATAGGTTACTGAAGGAAACCTTAATATAAATAAGTCAAAATCAGGACCAAGTTAAGTTATGTGCAAATCACTATAATATAATGCTGATAATCAACAACTTAAGAATGTTACATAAATTTCATGATCTCCTGAATATGGGTCAATATTATTTTAATCCAGAAAAAGTAGGATATTGTGAAAGTAATAATTGCCTTATGCTTTTGATTTTGTGTATTTGTGCATAAATACATACTTATATATCTACATATATAAAAATTACCTTAAAATATAAATATTACATAAGGTAGCTTAATTGTTTCCTTCTGTTACTAGTTGAACTGAATTCAAATTATAAAACACAGAAACTTCAAACACAACTACTTTGTGTAAAGGACCAGATCTAGATGATTGCATCAAAGTTAAATCCTTCCGCTAAATACTTCACCATATTTCCATAGTCTTTTATATTCTGAGTTAAGTTTGCTGAACTTATTCATGGATATTCCATCTGTTCAGTGCAGAGAACATGGAACAATATATTTATGGGTGGTCTCTAACTCCAAACTCATGAGTCACTAAAGCAAAAAAAGTACTAAAAGCATGCTGAATTCATCAGGGCATGTAAAATACTGTTTATAAAGTTCAAAATTTTGTTTTTAAAATCTGGGTTGAACCCCATGTTCCATTTTACTCAACCAAAATTTGATAATTTCAAACTAAAAATTATTGTTTCCTCAAATTGAAAATATGTGTGTTGAGAAAGATAGCACCTGGGTCATTTAAAAACTATTTGACTTATCAATATAATTTCAACCATTAAAACATTTGACACATTTAAGAGAGAATTTTAGAATGAAGATCAAAAATACTTGTTATGTCATAACACTTCAAACTCTGCCCTCATACAGTGGAGCTGTAAGATAAGACACTTGGTTTTAGGTTTGTTAAAATAAGAAGATACTAGTTTAAACACTTTCCATGTGCCAACTTTCTGCTTTCTGGTGGGGCAGCCCTGGCATGCTGCACAGTAAAGGTAAACAATTTGTCCATCTTGGGCCAACAAAATTTCCCTATTCATTTTGAATTTCTATCACTGGAACCTTTGAAGTGCTTGACCTCCTATGATTTGAAGTATCTGGTCTTTATATGAAGTTTATATTTAGACGAAATATATGCAGATGATTGTTTCCTTGCCTTCTCATTTTATAAGTAGGAAGTATGTGTTATGTTTCTTTTTCAATTATCTTAGAAATAATAACTATCCTAAATGTAAATGAAAATAATCTAGATGAGTTACTAAAGAACCAAATAACATCCCAAACCCACATAAACATGAGGTATGATCCTATTATCTTTTTTTTTTCCTATATCATTTTTACCCTGGTTCTTACAACTTCTGTTTTTTTTTTTTTAATTTCCATTGTGAGCAGTTACATGTATTTTTAGAGTCCTTGTTTAGAGTATGTTTAGAGTCCTTGTGACCAAGAGGTCACAACATCTATAGTTTCTTAGATTTCATGAATCTGTTTATAGTTTTATTCTGCCCTACAGCATAATTTTGGTGCTATAGATTCCTCATGTGCCTTTAGTTGTTCATGTCCCTTTGACTTTTTTCCTGTGGCCTTGTTTTTATTTTATGTTTGGATTTTGGCTAGAATCAGTTATGTTCCTGAACAATACTCATCTTCAGAGGAGGTTATTACTTTTTCTGGGTCCAGCAATTTTGTAAATACAATATGAGGAAACCAGTCAGTGGAGCATTAGCCAGTCAGTGCTGGGACTGAATGTCCAGCAGTTCTTCTGCAGCAATATTGCCTTTGCTCTTGAGTAGTGGGGCCCTCAGGCTAACAGTAAGTCATTGCATATCACCTGTCCTAAACTTTGCAGTGTACTTTTTTTCTGACACATTTAAAGCACAGCTACAGTAATGACTTTTCTTCTGCATGTCCCAAGCCAAAAGCCCAGATTGCAGTGGAGATATTGTACAGTTTATCTTCTCATCTGATCCCACCCTCTTTGTTGCCTTTTAATGAGAAGCTCAGAAATCTTTTGCATATCTGTGCAACTCCATCTTGTCAGGGGACACTGGCTTGGCACTAGAGGTCTTATGCTGCTTGAGACCCTCAGTGCTGAGTTCATGATTTACTTCTTCCCTGGACTCTTTTCATAGCCCTTATCTGTCCATCACTCTAAATTGTAGCTCAGGATGGTGGTCATTTTCAAGTTTCAGCCAAGATATGTTTTCTATACTGTATATTTTCTTGTTAGTTTCAGAAGGAAGAATCAGAAGAGACAGCCTTATTTCAATATCCACACCTAGAAGTTTCAGATTATATTACAAAATGATTAGTATTCTTTGCAGTTCTGGTAAGCTGCTTGCTGCAACTACTAATGGATATTTAAACTGTTGTAGCAGATGAATTTTCCCAGTTTGTTGTAAAGAAAAATAATGAAAAATTCCTCACCTAATCTTCATGACTCTTATATTAAGAGTAAAATGTCTTTGAGAGAGGATGTATGGAATCAGGGCAGAAAGAAGTTCTACGTGAAAATATGATGCATTATTTTCATTTAGTTGTAAATTCAGGATATTAAAAATTCACTCTTGAAAAATAAACTTCCTTTCGAGGATCCTAATTTAGGGAAATTGAAAAACATTTTAGGCTTTTGTCCTCTGCAATTCACTCACCAATACAACCACTGACCCTCCCCTCCAGCTCTTTCCTGCTCAAAGTCTTTGATAGGAAGAAATACATTAATTCATATGATCACATACATGAAAAAAGCAGAAACTGGATGAAAAACAAAAATTAAACATTTTTCTTTAACATGCTTGTTATTAGGCTCTGGTACAGGAATTAGAGCTTTAATTCATTAGTTCAGTCCTTTTGACACTCTGTGAGAATACAAGAATAAAGGTGCTAATAATTCAAACTATGAAGATAAGAAAAAAAGGCATAACATTCAATAATAATACAACTTATATTAAAATTAATTTTATAAAATAAATTCACTTTAGATTTAGCATAGCTATACATATGTGTTATTTGTACATCTATTATCCTTATAATATGGCAAAATATAATGTATAATTCGCATAGTATAGGTAGATAAATGTAAATTTTTTGTGTATTTGTATATGATAGGACCTATAAAAAAGCAGTTATCAATAAAAAATATGCTTGCTCTTTTTGAAGGCTTGAAATACAATACAGACTGAATTGTATAGTTCAGGGTTAGTTTATGACCCTCGCCTAAAAAATAGATTTGGGTTTAAAGAGCGCCTTTCCAAGTTGGGATTATAGTCTCTCTCATTTGAAAAATTGGTTTTGTGATCTGGGGGTCTATTGCATGGCTTCTGAAGGCCAGGCTCTCCTCTGAGTGGATTTATGGTTTAGACTTGTTATGTACTTGGACTCCCATTCATTCTCTTCAAGGAAAATGCTGATGCTGCTGTCCTAGAATTTAACTTGCCTTAAAATCTGTTTGTAGTAGCAACTACTAAAATGTATCTCAAGCTAAGCTGTGGGAGAACCCATCAAAGTTAAATTCAAAGGCTCATTTAGTAGTCATTGCCTTGAGTCTGCATCTTGAATTTTTAATACCTTAGTTTTCACTGTCATGGGAAACAACAATCTGAGGGAAAAAGAACTATTCAGGAATAAAAAAAAAAGATTTATAAGGAAGTTCCAACCTAGTAAATGAAAGGGAAAAGAATGCCAGGAACTCTGCTGCCTCTCAGGATGCCAGATCTAGCCTTAGACACCAGCGGATAGACACTGGCTGTCAGAAGGGCTCTACAGACCTGTGTGCATTCCCAGGACTCATTGCCCAGAGTCTCCACAAAACAGGGGGATTGACTCCATCCAAGATTATCTATTGTCAGAATAGAATAGGACACCCGGAACTGACTAGTCAGCCAGCTCTAACCCTGCTCCCTTGAAGCTCATCTGTTCTCCATCACACTTGCAGAGACTTAACTCTTAGGACAAATGCAGCAAGCTGTCTCTCTTTCTCTTCTCCATTTCAACACAGTATTAAAGGAAACAAACAGTAACAACACATTTCTATGCCTGAACTAAACTGGATTTTCTTCATTTCTCTTTTTCTTCTCTCATTCTCTTCTCTTCATTCCTCCTTTTCCAAATACTACTAACTCTGATTTGCTATAGCAGTAATAATACAGTCCTTTTATTTAGTAATTTGTTTTGTCAGTAAAAAATTAAATAATTGTAGCATAGCCAAATGAGCTAGCATAGAGATATGGGTTTAAGTAGGAGCCAGGATAGTGACTTTAGTTGCTCATATACTGACTTGATTTATATAAGTGAATATTTATGCTATGCAAAGTCCAATTGCTGATTCAAGTAATTTAAAAGATTTTTCTGGCTATTGCTTCGCGTGTCTTTGTATTTACTTTTTTTAACCTGGTTTATCTCCAAATTTTTAAATGGTTTTACAGAGGCACATAAAATAGGAACAGCTAATTAAAATAAAATTGATCAAGGCAAAGAGTAGAATAAAAGTGGGACCAGAATTGGCTCTGAGTTCCTAAATGCCAACACACAACACAAAAGAGAAACCAAAATGAGATTATGATCTGAAGTGTCCCACAACTCTAGTCTTGCTATGGCCAGTCATGAATAGAGTGGGACACATTAGAACGTGGGCTTCATTTTGTTGCTACAGAAAAGCAGGTATCTCTTTTTTCATTTCATTTTATATGTTTCAACACTTTCTAAGGTCACTAAAGTCCTCTGAAGTTGTTCATCTTGCTGGTCTTCTCTAATACAGTAGCCTATGTAGTCAAAGCTTGTTTAAATCCATGAACTTTAAAATGCAAAGCTTCTGGGGGCCTCTCTGGTGTCACAAGGGGTTAAGGTGCAGCACTGTGAAGCTATCCACAGCCACAGCAGCTACTAGTGCGATCCCTGGCTAGGGAGGTGACCCACATGGCACAGCAGACCTCTCCTGTCTCACCTGCTGCTACCCTCAGCAGTGTGTTTCAGTCAATCTGCCTGTTCTGAACTCACTCAGTCTCTGGTGAATCCTTTCACCACCTCCCATACCTCTGACCTGTAACCTAATTCTTGTATGCATAAATAAATCCTAAAAACAACAACAAAATATACAGCTTCTGGTAGGATGCTTGATTGTCTAAATGTTAAAAGGTACCTGTGTAAAAAGTCAAGTTTATCATTTTTCTATAGACAGTACTTTCTGTCCTGGGAATATTTGCTGTGTCATTTTTTCAAGTACCCAGGAATGAACTAACTTCAGAGAAAATTCCAGTCTTCTAGTGGGTGGTATAGAGAGTCTCTATTCTTAGTCTTAGCAATCCTGCTCCCCCTTGGCCACTGTAAAAGCACAGGAAATCAAAAACAGTAACTAAATATAAAATCCATGTGCAAAAGGAACTGGTGGGGGATTATGTTTGAAAAAGAAAAAGAAGAAAAAAATGAAAGTGATGTTAACAAAGGTAGAGATTTAAAGAATTTTGCAACTGAGAAATTAAGTCCAGAAAATAAATTAATAAAAATATTTCAAAATCTAAGAGAACTAATTGAGGAACAGCTAAAATTTATTAGCAATATTGTAAACCTTGTTAAAAAGTCACAAAATAAAAATTCTTATAGTTCATGAATTTTAAAATGTTAGAACTTTTAAAACTTAGAAAAACTAGTGACTATTATAAAAAATTAAAAAGAGATAAAATGTAAAAGCATATATCTTAAATAATGAATATTCAATCCATTATTCACTTTATCTTGTGCTTTGTTAAATATTGTATAAAATTTATTTTATTATAAACATTTTTATCTAATAAGTAGAAGCAGAGGAAAAATGTGAGTTTTCACTTTTTAAGAAATACTAAGAAGACAGACAGAAACTCAAGGTTTTAATATCTTTATTTTTAACTAGCTTTGCCTATAAAACAGCAGTGGGAATAAAAAGTTATATAAACTGCAAAGTGGCTCTTGTTTTAGATGGATCTCAGAAACAAGATGTCAAGAGTTCCAGTTATATTCTTAAAGGGTCTTTTTCTCTCAGTCAGTATTTTTTCACTGTCATTCAATAAAATTACATGAACAAATATTCATAATTTTCTATGTGGTTTACTTAACCACAATTTCAAAATCAGCAGAAAAAAAATTCTGACAGAAATAATCTAAGCAGTGTTTTTGTCAAATTTACTATTTTCCCTATTGACAGTCCTATCACAATTTAATAAAAGTCAATAATCATTTCATATATACTAACATTAAAAGGTTTTCCTGAAGTGATGTTAGCATTTTGTTCATTGACTGCTGAACATTGATAGTTCAATTACTAGCCCAATATTTTCTATATAAAGAAAAAAGCCATAGCTGAAATATGTTGTAAAAAATAAGGATATTGCTTTTTAGTTGATTAAAAAGTATTAACGATCATCAAACTGAGAGTAACTGAAATGTACACAGTTTATCTGTAAGATTTAAAAAAAATGTTTTTATTTTGAGGTGAGAAATTGTTATTGACTGATGATAAAGTATTATTGGAAAATCAACATCCTTAAATTATTCCCAAATATTTCATGATATCAAGATATGTTTATATTAAGATCATTATATTTTCATGATATCATGATAAGTTTATATTAATATCAATTTTTTAATCTGTGTTGGTTGAGATTTTTGTTAGAGAACTTAAGGAATGAATAGAATGCAGAGACTGTCTCTGAATTGCACATTTAAGTCCATTCAAGCTTAAATTTTTAGAATACTCACTGAAAATTAAAAAAAAATGATTCACTGTAAATTAAAATGACCTCATACTTAGAAAATGAAATATCAAAGAATAAATAGCTAAAGCTGTATATATGTGTTAAACATCCAAATTATTCAAATTAAGTATGAGTAAACTTCAATTAAGATTCAACTACTGAAAATTAAAATGCTAAGCATTTTTTCACATTTATTCCCAAATTTTAAAAAAAATGTATCATTTTTAGGCACAATTATACATGCTTAAAAAATACAAGCTATACTGACATTTAAATTTGAATAATCCTTAAGTTCTTCCGCTCTAACATGATCCATTTTTAGCATTCGCTGACACCATGCTATACACCTCTCAATGACAGCACCATCCCCACATAGTGTTTCTAATAATGAGGACTCTAAATATCCACTCTCTTTCTACCTTTGAATATGCAATGCAATATTGAAAACTATAGTCACTATGTTGTATGTTACATCCTTAAGATTATAGTATAAATGGAACTTCATATCTTTTGCCCTCCTTAAACCCATTTTACCCACCTTCTCTCCTACCTTCCACCTCTGGCAACCACCCATGTGCCTCTTAAGTATAGATTTATTTTTAAATATAAAAATAAACTTTAGTTCCATTTGATTTCATAGAAGTAAAAGAAATTGTGGAATTATTTTTTTTTCATTTCAAATAAATTACTCTTCACTACATTATGGTACTTAAAATAAGACCAAAGTTTGAGAAAGAGTGAAGAAAGACTCAAGATGTGAAGAAAGGAGAGAATAGAAAAAGGAAAAGAGGACAGGCTAAATGAGAGGAGACTAAAAAGTATTTTAAAAAATAGTGTCATTTTTAAACTTTTCATTTTTACTCTATTTACTCTTGTTAAAAGATGAAAAGATGTCTGTATTACTGCTCTCATAATCTCATCATTTTAATAAAACATTTATTCCTGATGGTCTATAATATTCATATTTTGCTTTATAACCTCAGATAATAAGGTATTTTATTAATAGTTCTGTATGCAGTTGGATTCAGTGTGCCTCACCAGTCCTTTTATCATAGATTAGTTCTCAGAAAATAATTTCATTTATCTCTTATTTGAATGCATTAATGGTCTAGATATTTTTCTTTTGTTTTGTTTTCTCAAGGAGAGCTCCTAGTCATTGCATTAGTGTAATTTGTCCTTGTTTGAGAATACCTGCCCATTGCCTTTATACATAAATATCATCTTGACTGGTTATACCATGTTGGGGTTATACTTTAAGTATCCTAAAATACTGTAGACATGGTTTGTTAGCTATGGCATTGAATGTTAAAAAGATTTGCTGCCAGCCTAATGTTTTCCCTTCCATTATGGTGACTTGGGCTGGAGAGCCTTGGAAAGTCAATAGATTGACTAGGACATATCTTGACAGTGACTATTCAATAAGAAAGTTGAAATACAGTGTCTTCTTTAATGTTGGACTCAGTTCTTTATTTGTGGAAATCATCCTATATTATACTTCTAAAATGTGTCTTTTACATTTGTTGACTCTCTATTTCACAGACACACATTTGGATCCCACTGTTTTATTCCATATTTAATTATTTTCCTCTAGTTATTTTAATTCTTTACAGTAAAAAAAAATCAGCAATTATTATATAAACTTCAGTGTGTCCTCAATGCCATTTTCTTGATTTGTCATTCAATTTTGTGTCTAATGGTTCTGAATTATATGTTGTTATGTAATAATAGATGTGCTGCTCACTTTGTGTCACTAATAGCCAATAGCCATTTTAATATCATGTAGTCATTTCATCTCATTACCCCCCCCCATTTTAACAAAGTTTGAGGGGCATGATTTATTTATTTATTTTAATTAATTTATATTTATTTTACATCATTCTTCCTTTTTGTACAATGTTTGCTTTCTCCTCTCAGGAGCAGTCCCCGAAGAGTTCCCACCACCAATTCACCTCTGCATTATCACCAAAGTCCCTTGTGCTCTTCCCTCCCATGTTTTGTCCTTCTCCCTCCCCCTCCTCTGCAGAATGTCTCTGATTTATAGTTGCCTGTTAAGTTTGTTTACTTAAATATTATTATTATTTTCCTCTCATCCTTTGCCTAATTGACATCCTCAATGATATTTAATATCATGAAAGAACTGTGAGGAATTCCATTCTATTCTATGGGCTATTTTCCTTCCATATTAGATGGTCATACTTTCTTCCTTTGCTTATATTAGTTTTTAAAAACTAGACATTAAAAATAATATATCAACTCTAAGTACATACAAAGAGTACATAGAAGAGTTCCACTGCTCTGATAAAATACAGGTGCCAAGTTTACTTTCTTTCCACTACATGTGAAATCAATTTTTCTTTCAAAGTTATACTTTAAGATCTGTGCATTGATTTTCTATTGATTTTTTTTCCCTGTGAACTGAGGGTATGGCAGAAGGAATGGAAAGGAATGCTAAGCCAAGATGGTATATAGTCTTTGTTAGATCTTTCTCTCCATCTAAAATTTTCTCAAGTGCCCACTTTTAGATGTACTTCATCTAACTTTGTGGCTGTGCTGACCCTTGTCTTTGAATCAATTCTTCATTTCCCATCTTCAGAATTTTTAATTCTATTTTACTAATATGGATGCCCATTTAGTTTACTTCTATCTTCAGTTCTGATTATTCAGTGTTAGTAAGGATTATTCAGACTTTATGAGTCAGCAGTATAGTTAATAGAGGCAGAGCTAGGTGTCAGCAAGTGCTGCTCTAAGCAGGTTCATACCAGTAAGCAAGTATCTGGTGTCTCTGTCTCTCTTTTTTGCTCTCGCTTCCACTCTCTTTCTCGCTCTCTCCTCTTCATATTTGTCATCTCTCTGTCTTACCTGTTAGTTTTTGAATGTATTATGTTAATATAGTTCCTTGTCTGGATTCTCTTGATAATTTTTTTCTATCACCATCTCATTAGATATCAATGAAGAAATTTCTAATGGTATGAAATTATTTCAACAATCTTAACCCAGAAGTCACCATTTAATCTTTAAAATTCTGTGTAATCACTGCTGAATGATTTTCTAAACAGAGTTTTTGATGATTGTTATGCTTTTGAGACAGTTATGCTGCAAGAACTGTACATTTTGAAATTACCTTGCTTTTAAAAATCCTTTATTAGTGATAGAAAACTTATATTGTTTTGGAATAGTCTTTATATATAAATAAATATATATAAATATAACAGTCTTTAAATATATATAAAAATGGTTTTTTTTCATGCTTTGATAAGTTACTTTAAGTAGATAAAATGACTTTGGAGAGTTTCAACATAGTAAGTAGAGTTTATTAAATATATGATTTTCATGGAGACATTTTACCCTCTTTCTGGTGTTTTTCTCTGATTCATTAAAAAAAATCAATTTACACTGCAATGAGCCAAGTTTTCTTATATGAATGATTTATTTCGACTTTGATTAGTACAATCTGTTGCAGCAAGGTTTTGTCCTTGCACTTTAATCTAGTGCTTATTTCACTTCCTAAATGAATTGACATTTAAATTTCCATGGTTTTTAAAAAAATGGACATTAAAAATAATACATCAACTCTAGGTACATGCAGATGTGTTTTAATCACGAGTGGCCAGATAAATCTGGTTATTTTGTTATAACCTTGAACTCTGTATTAAAAAATCATTTGTACTCATTCCCTTTACATTTAATTAGTAAGGGTTCTGAAAATAAAGCTTTATTGTAAGGGGCTCAGCAGCCTTAGGATAGTTAAATTAGTATATATTGAATATGTTAAGTTAATCTAGTACTGAAAAATAAAAGAAATATGGTAATGAATCTAATATAAATGCCCAAATTATTTTATATAATTTGTAGAAAATTGTGTTAGTATGTATAAAATAATTTGTTTACCTTTAAAGACTATAAATAAATAGTTATTATTAAAAAGTTCATAAGAAACATCTAGAATTGTTTTATTTCTGTGGTAAATTCATTTGACTTCATTAATTATTTTTGTATTAAAAAATCCACCTTTTAGAATTTATACTGAAACTATAAATGGCATCTTTTTAATAGTGTCCGGAAAAAATGTTCTATGAGCATAATCTATAGTTTTTTAAGTTATAAACATAATTTTTTTTCTTTAAATAAAACTGTAGCTTTCAGAGCTGCACACGATTAACAATGCAGCCTGTCAAAGACTGAGAACTAATTTAGCTGGAAATGAATTAGTGCCATCCTCATCTTACATTAATTTTGTTAGAATTGTGTCTCTGGTAGAAAATGTTGGCTCTGAATAAGGAATAATGAGTAACTTCTTTAGGCTCAATGGAGTAAATTGCCAGGAATGGAAAGCATGTCACCTTTGTGACTAGAATCATTAAATGATGAGCCCTGTGTATTGCTCAGCAGCAAAAATATCCTACGTAGAGATTTAATCAATTTGACCAAGTTCACTATTTAAATGCATGCCTGAAATAAGTATAGTTTGTATTATGTACATTCCAGAGTACAGGGTTTTTTTTTTTTTCTTTTTCTGTTGGAGCTCTTATTCATTAGTATATAATTTATTTTTACCCATGGGTAAACATTTAATCTTTTATGCAATCATGACAAGTCAAAGCAGAACAAATTATGATATATCTTTGTACAATAATATCTGACAGAAATTGCCCAGAGTAAATATAAAGAAAAATTCATTTGGGAAAAAAGCAATTAACTTAGGTTATAATTGAGTGAAGATTTCATAAGCTGTATTATTTTCAAAAGATTTTAAAGCCTGATATTTAATAACCATATGTTTGAAATAAATGAATGGTTTCATTCATTTTTAGCAAAAGATTTAATAATGTTTTCATTCTGTGTTGATTCTTATCTTTCTGAATAATAAAAAAAAAACAACAACTAGCCAGAGTTCATTATTTGAGAAAATATGAAATCAAATGTTATTACAGAATGGTAGGTTCTCAGTGGGGAAAACAACTAAAATCTTAACTATGTTAATATCTGGAGTAAAAATATAATGGTAATGCTTTGCTAGACATAGCTCTATAAGAGCAATGGCACTCCTGATATGCCATTTCGGAAATAGTGTCTGTGTTTATCAGTTTGAAATTTGTTTAAATAACTTTGTTTAAGGCTAAATGAAGAGATTCTTCTAATTTGGACTTGTAGAAAACAACCTAACTGATGTGAGAATAACTAAAATTGCACACGGATTATAACATTACCACTCTTTAGAAAAATCACTTAAGCATGAATAAGAATTGCATAAATTACAAATGTAGTTCTCGTGTTTCATTCCAGTCTCTCTTAACCAGATTGTGCAAAGGATCAATTTTTAAATGTCTTTGATGCTCACCTTTTATTAATAATCTTAATTCTTAATTCTAAACTATCTGCTTATTTCTTGCTTTATTGATTTTTATATAGTGATCTATATATGGATGACTACTTCCTCCTAGCAAGGAATGCGGTAAAGGTTTTCTGTCTTTGGTTGATAAAGACTTGGTCAACTGTTACTCTGCAGCATTTCTTGTTTCTTTCCCTTGGGCGATCTCTGCTCATGGCTGCTGGTTTTCTAGAAATAATCTTTCTCTGTTTAGTTTCCATCTTTCAAGTTCAAGAGATTGGCTTTTGGAGAGCTGCACTCCGTGGTGCAGAGAGGTGCCCAGAGTAGGAACTCTTTTCATCCTGGCAAAGGGTTTGGCTGTGGAGAAAAGAATGTCCTACCTATGCCAGTATTTTACAGATTTGAAATGTGAACTGCCAGATCTTATCTACTGCATATTTACTTAACTACATTCTCTCTCACTGTGAAGCTAGGGCACACACTTTCACTGTGTTTTGTTTGGTTGCTTTACTTTTCTAATTTGAACCTGACCCAGTTTTTGCCCTTCAGTTTGACCCCCCTACCCCCACATATCTTCCCCACACCTCCCTGCAACAAGCCCAGCACACTAGCTGTAGACTTTGGAGTCTCTGCAGCTGTGTCTTCATTTCTTCTTCAGCTCAGGAGCATTCCTGGATTACATGTAGGATAAGCTCCCAGCTCTTACTGGCTTGTGACCCCACTTTCTTACTTTGCTCCTACATATAGCTTCTCAGCTCTGCTTATCACTGTCTAAGGTGCTAGATCCAAGCAGGATAGCTTTCTTTGGGAATAAGTTTGCTTCTAAAAGAGCTTCTCCTGTGCTCTAAGTGTTATGTTTTCTTCCAGGTTGTTAAATATTCCTTTTATGAAATTTCATGTTTTTTTTTTTTATAACTGCCTATTTACTAGGTAAAAATTTTAAATATTTTTTACTCTCTCCAACCAAGGTGATTTGGATTAGGATTTTAAGACAATAAAAACTCTAATCTTAAATACTCATAGAAAATCTAGTTTTAACTTTTAATTTAATAATTTCATGTCCATGGTCTTCCTGAAAGTCTATTAAAATGTGAGGCTTTGCTATCTATAAAATTAAAACCAATACTTAAAAATTTTTACTTAAGTAAAAGTTAATTGCCTTTGTAATCCATAATTTAAAAGAAAAGCTTTATTAGTGATTTTCTTAAAATAAATGTGTTATAATAAAAGTATCCATTTTTCCTCAACTATTAAATAAACTGCTTTTCTATTTCATTTGACTAGACATTTTATTCTCCAATACAAACCATTAAACAAAATAATTTTAAACAATGTGTTTAGGTGGTGACAATCTTTACAAATAACAATAGAAACACATCATTCTAACTCAGAACCTTCACTGCATTGTCAAATATAAAAGATAGTGGATTGATATCAGTTTTACAGTATTTATATAATTGAATGACATAACTATTTGGAACTATTAACTTATATAACAGAGTGACAAATTATTCAGTTGCCATGATAAACATTTTTTTAAAGGATTTCAAAAAATGCCTGTACCTACTACTAAAAAATTAAAGGGAAAGATATTTACTTGCTTAGGTATCAATGGTAAAGATTTTGTGTGCAAAACTACCTTACACTTCTAGAAACTTTAGTAATACCAAATAATTTTGGTTATGGGGGGCTGTATCTATTTATGAAATGAAATAACTAATTTAAAACACCAATAAATACATTAAAATAAAACTTTTTTGAAAACTGGCAATATTTTTCAAAACTAAGTGAAAATTTAATGGAAACTGGCCATTGTTTTATGTTTTTACAGATATATTTATTATAGTATATATTAATATAAATATTATATATGGGTGTGTGAAATATGATTGAATTTCCATGTCTGTTTTTGCATTCAGTATTATGTTTTGTTGCTTGAGTATATATAAGCTGTTTGATTATGTATATATTTGTATCCTATTATGACCATGCATGAAAAGAAAAGCCTCACATATAGTTAAAAAAGAAGTCTTTTAATGTACCATGGCAAATAACTATTCGTATTATTTTATTACTATACTATGACTTATTGTATGATAGTGTACTTTTTCATTTAATTCTACTGTTTTATATTTAGGTAATATTGGTTTACAACATTATATATGATTTATGGCTGTAGGTTCACACAATTTCAGATGTATGTTACCACATTACACCCACCAAAAAATGTGCACTCATAGCCCACTGGATTCTCTCTTCCCATATCTCCCCACTCCCTTATATTTGCTCTAGTGACTCAAATCTGCATCAGATTTCTAAGGTTTATTTTGGTTTAGTTTTGTCTGTTCCTTTGTGTTGTTTCTTTATATTCTACATATGATTGAAAACATAGGGTAGTTCTCCTAATTATTTCACTTAATATAATTTCTGTCAGTTCCATCCATATGGTTGCAAATGGCAAGGTTCCATCTCTGTGTTTTTTTTCCTGTATGCTAAGTAATAGCCATCTTCTTTATCTATTAATCTGTCCTTGAACATTTGAGTTATTGCCATAGACTATTGCAAATATCACTGCAGTGAACATACAAGTGCATATATCCCTTCTGCAGTGTTCTTTGCATTCTTCGGATAGATATGGTAGGAGTAGAACTGCTAGATCCTATGTTAGATCCATTCTTAATATTTTGAGAAACATCTATACAATTTTTGATAAGGGAGGATCACTTTACATTCTCACTGGTGAATCAGAAGTTTCCCTTTTTCACACATCTCTGCCAACAGTTGTTTCTGATCTTTTCAAATGGGATATTCTCAGGAGTATGAGGTGGTAACTCCTTGTGGTTTTGATTTGCATTTCCCTGATGATGAATATTTTTCTCATGTGCCTATTGACATCTGTGTATCTTCTTTGTTGACTTTTATGAGTTCTGTATGGAGCTTGGTTATTAGTCCATTGTGCAAACATTTTCTCCTGTGCAGGGGGTTCTTTTGTTTTAATGGTGATTTCTTTCACTGTACAGAGGCTTTCTAAATTTTATGTACTCATTTTTTTTTTTCTTTTCCCCGCTTTGCCATTGGAGTCAAGACCTAAAAGTTATCACAGCAGCCAGTGTCATAGTGTTTGGAAAGAAATGGTCAGTTCTATTCATTTAAAAAACAATATATTAATAAAAATTCTTATTCTAAGTTAATATTAAAAGCTAGTTGTTATTAAAGCTACCTTATATTTATAACATTATACAGTTTTTAGTGTTTCTCATTATATTTTGACTTCAGTGAATTTAAGGTAATTTGGAATACTTTAGCAATTAGGACAAATTATAATGTCATTTCAGGGTAAAATGAATGTCTATTAAAATTATTATGAATAATAGTTACTTCTATTCAATACTCCTTACAACCTCTTTACAAAAAATGCAATCAATTTTATAGTCTCAGACATTTAAAAAATCTATATGTCCAAGTACATAAATGTTATTTATTGATTAATATATTTGAGAACATACACAGGGACACATTGAAATTAAACCCTTCCTTACTTAGATAATGGATGTTTCTGGCTAGCTGAGTTTTCCAAGTGCCTTATTCTTATTGCCCAATAAGCACAGAAATTAGCTTGCCTTAGCCACTCCAAAACTGCATTACATTTAACACTGACTTCCTTAAAAGAGCAGCCTTTTAGAAATATCACAGTGAACTATATTTATTATTCCATTGATACTTGTAGGATAAAAAATGAGTGAATGGCATATGTCTTATGCTAAATGTTTCTATGCTGTTTGAGTTGTGTATTTTTCTTAATTAGACTTCCTTTTAGGCCATCAAAGCTCATTATAGTTCAGCATGTCTCCATTTATCATCTCCTCTTATAATTGGTTGTTTCTTTTTAGCTGTGGATTTTATACCATATAATTGAATTTATTTTCAGGGTAAAAACCAACAGAGTAGCTATGAGGGGCTCTTGTATAAATAGAGTACACTAAGTTTAGTACATAGATTTATGCTATTTATTTGGAATAACTGAAATACATGTATTACTTAATGCCTATATATGGCTATATTATCTATGTGTAGTTTAAGTTTGCCAAATAAGTGATGTGTCTTATTAGTTACTAGCAACTTCTAGTCACTCTTCTTTTACAATATATATTCTTCCCTTTTACAATTATTGACTTGCGCCTTCAGCTGAATCCATGACAGTGAGGAGGGAACAGCCATGTGACTTAGTTCTGGACATTGAGATGGAGGGAAATTGTGCCATTTCCAGGAAAGAGCCTTAAAGAAAACATTGTGGCTTTTCTATTCCCCTCTCTATCCTGCTGCTTGAAATCAGAATTCCCTCTTGGACCATGAAAGCACAAGAATTATACCCTAGGGAGCAGAAAGCTGACATGAAGCCACTGAACTAAGAGCAAAATGAACTTCTCTTTTTTAAAAGTCATTGCTATTTGGAGTCTTTGAGACGTTTCTGCTCATTAATCCTAATTAGCATGAGTGGTTAATTGTGGGAAGCATCTTCTCTGTTCAAGGTACTGACCAGTTTATTTGCTCTGGGAGCACTTCCATTCAGTTAATACCTTGGTAGATTTTATTTAATTCCCACCTTCTCAGTCCCTGTGTTTTGAAACATAATTTTCTGAGGATAGTTAGTTGTCATTGATTTATTAATTTGTAAGATAATTAAAATAAGTAGTGCCCGAATGACATGTTCATTAGAGCAGGATTTCTAACCTTTTTTTGTGTGTGCTGGAGACTCAGATTCCAAGTGAAAAACTAAACAACAAATCCTAAATTCTCATTATTTTAGTCTGTCACAGAAATTGAAAGAAATAGGAACTTGCCTGCCTTCTATTCTGGAGACTTAATTTTGATCCGCAAAGTTATTTGTACCTCTAGTGTCAGCTACCTATACTGTAAATATATATTCAAAAAACAAAGTATAGCAATGACCTACACCAACCTGATTCTTGATATTAATCTGGTTTATTGAAGAATTTTAACTCACTGGGAGGATTAGCTATAAAATGAGATGATCCTTTGATCTTCCTGTTGTCCTAAGAGCACTCCCCATCCCTTATCTGCTACCCCTTAACAATAATTTGGAAAGTTACTCATTTTCCTTGTGGTGATTACATGTCCAGTTCAGGTAAAGAATTCATCTCAAACCTGATTAAAATTTCAATTTCTTTTCTTCCCCAAGCACAAGCATGGCATAGCAAAGGAACCTAAAGCAGTAAGGAAAGGGGAAGGAACTGGCTTTTCAGGTCTCCTCTAAGTCCATGATCCCTAAAGTGAAGGAACAGTGCTGGTTCTCTTGTCGCATACACTCATGTGTTTTGGACAGACTTCAGCTGCTCAGTTCCCTAGTGTGAGAGTAGGATATCTTTCTGGAATATGGCCCTGTAGACCTCTTAGTCCTCATCACTGATGGAGTCCCCCAACTCTCTAACTGTTGGCACCCCGTAACCCAGTGGACAGTTCTCTTGGTGGCTCACCATCAGGGTGACTCAAGTGTCCTCATGGAAACTCCATATCTTCCATCCCAAATCCAAGTCTTGCCCCTCAATCTATCTTCCCTGCTGTCTTTCTCCAGTTCTCCTTGGCCTAAAAGGCCTGAGCCAGATGACTAACTCTATACCTAAGCAAATCCAGTCAGACAGTGGTATGGCAGTAGTCTTTTTCTTCCTTTTCTCCGTGGCAAGGAGAGGGACTTGGCTGCTACCCAAAACACTTTAAAAAAAAAATTACCTATGTCTCTTTCTACCGCTACTCTTCTTAGTTTTACTATACAAGACCACAGTTAGAGACCTTGCTCTTCAGAATGTGTATTGCTTAGAATTATTTTTTGTGTTCATTTAGGCACTGCTCCCACTCAACATATTTCCTTTAGGAAGATGTTCCTAGTGGGGGCCATGTATCACTTTATACAACATCATTCAATATTTAAACCAAAACCACAAATCTTACTTAAGTAATTATAAACATATTCACAATACACATTTCAAAAAATGTATTTTCCCTTGCTACCAAAATGTCTGTTTTGAAGGCAGTATAATATGCTGCTATTTTTAGGTTTTATTTTGAAAAATCTAGCTTAGGGAATTGGCATAACCTTGATGACTATTATTATCTTTCCCAGAGCAGTTTTGTATAAATATTATGATACACATTTGTGCGGTATTTTTGTGTAGGCAAATGCCAGATGTGTGATGACATGCAGCCTTGGATTACAATAATGCAAACTCCTGAAAGAGTAGTAACTGAGAAGTATTTTGTGTACTGAATATAACTCTGGAGACTACACTTGCAGATAGTTGTGTGTGTGTGTGTGTGTTTTAAATTCATCTCAGCATCCCATCCATCTCTAAACTTTTATGCTTTGGTTTTGCTGATGCTCTCTCAAAGCAAAATGAATACTTTCCAGAAGATCCCAATGAAACTAATGAGTTTAACCTCAAAGATTTTTATCCTTCTCAGCAGTCAACTCGAAGCTAAAGTACATCAGAGAGAAACTAATTACAAGATGCTTGCATTTCAATTATTCTGCATTTATCATTGCAATTACTAATTTCTGTCTAGCTTGCTAAATATAGAAGAATGAAAAACAAAGACCCCCTCAAACTCATAATTCCCTCATAAATATAGCCTGCAGTTGACACACAATTTTTATATATTTGTAATTTCAAAAACTATGGTTAAATTCATAGTGAAAATAATTTAGAAAGATTTTCTGCAATAGGAAATTCTAAGAGCATATTCAGTTGTTTTGAGTATGCAAAATGTATGGTTCAAATTTAGAGCAATAATTATATCTATAGAAACTTACATTTTTCTACACTGGAAAAAATTTGGAAAGAAATCATGCAAGATAATCAAAGATCAGTTTGAGCATTTATGTGTATGGTAAAATCGGTTCATTCAATTTGTAAATGTAAAAGCAAAAGTAATAGACAAAGAATGAGAATAAATCTGAATTTTCAACTTGTTTAGAGTTCTGAAATCACTTTTGACACATGATTTCACTAGATGACGTGTCTGAAACCATCAGTAGCATTTTCTTAATTTTGTCATAAGTAACTAAGATGCTGTCATGTGTGTTATAGGTGAGATTTAGGAAGAAACCTTATCTCTCTACCTGGGACACTTACATCAGGATTCTGAGACTCTGTCACTGTCTTGCAAACAATGTGCTTACCTTCAGGTTTTGGTACCTGCATCACCTCCCAAAGAGGTTTTTGATCCTTGATTTAGTCCATTTTTTACAGTTGTAAACACTGAGGTCTCATCATTACCATGTATTTCCTAAACAATAAAACACCATATGGTTAAGAAGCAAGGACCCTGTGGGTTCAAATCACAGCTCAGCAAGGTATTAATTAACTTTGAAGAGGTTTTTGAGCATGTCTGGGCCTTGCTTTTCTCATCTTCCATGATTTGTTTTAAGATTTATTTATTTATGCCTACAATAAGTGGGGTACTGGCCAGAGGTGGGAGATATAAGAGAATTTACCAGAGACAGAGTGCGGAACAGAACAGGAGAATAGACTGAAGTACACTGCTGAGGGGAGCAGCAGGCAAGACAGGAGAGGTCTGCCATGCCATGTGGGTCACCTTCCAGGCAGGGGATCAAACTTGTGCTGTGGTGGCTGTGGGTAGCTTCATAGTGCCAGAAAGGAGGGCCAACCACATCTTTAAAATAAGGAAGAAAATAGTACCTACCTCAGGCCTCCCTGGTGTTACAGGGGGTAAAGTCTCAGTGTTACCCAAGCTATTGCTAGCCACTGTAGCATAAGTCTGATCCTAGACCAAGAGCTAACAACCCACATAGCACAGCAGATATCTCCTGCTCCCCTCACAAGTATATTTCAGTAAATCCACCTGTTCTGCTCCCTACTCTGTCTCTGATGAATCCTCTCACCCTCCCACAACTCTGGCCTACATTCCAGTTCTTAGTGCAAAAATAAATGAAAATAAACCTTTTAAAAAAGAAAGAAAATAGGACCTGCCTCATTAGATTTTGTGTGGCTAGAGCAGTAAACCTGTGTGGCATGCTTAGAATAATAGCTGATAAATTTTATATCTGAGTATTTAATGTTGCTATTAAGCCACTCATTAAAAATCGAGAAGCCAGCTCAAAGATGAGTCCTTCTGTAGACAGGCCCCACGCATTCCTGCACTACTCACAGTAGCCCTATCCAATCAGTCATTCTATCCCAACTATGATTATCCAAAGTATCATCCTCCTTGCAGGGATCAAACTTGTACTGCAGTGTTTGTGGTTTGCTTCATAGTGCATTGCTTAACCCACTGCGCCACCAGGGAGGCCCCCTCCTTGGAGTTTGTTATCTTCACTGTTCTTGTACAATGTGATCTTGATTATGAGAAAAGTACTAAGATTGGTGGAAAATAGTCCATATAAAAGATCATAAACAAAGATAATCAAAGATGATTAGGTGTTATTCTTTTGGACAGATTTACTTCTTTAAGTAAGAAGTAATAGAGATGGATGTCATTTATTATTTCTAGCTTCGGTTGTCATTTATAAGTAGGATAAATAATTTCATTCCCATCTCTATTTGAAAAAAATGCATGATTGATAGTAACATTTTGAAAAGTTAAAACAAATCTCTCACTAAGAATGGAAGGGATTTGGGGTTTTGACAGAGCTTAAAAATATATGTTCCCAAATGTCCTTTCCCATACTTTGTACTTGGGTTTGACTTAACTCCCTGAACCTAATCTGGCGGCTCTCTGTTTCTAAAATTCCCCTCTGTTTAAAATAAGTGATAAAATATTGAGTTATTTGCATGTAAAGTTAAATTTCAGAGAAAAGGGACTTAAAAATCCTTAACATAATGGAAAAATTTTTGTGTTCAACAGCTATATTTTGAATAACTTTTATATTAATTATTGTATAATATAAATAATTATAGTTATGTAATATAGTATAGTATGTATATTATATAATAACCTCACTAAATGTAAATGGTTTGATGCTTTTTATTAAACTTTACAGATTTTTCTCTTACTATACATTTCATATAGATAAAACGTGTAAAATTCACATGTATAAACATAAGGCTCTGGCAGTTGCATGGCAGTTAGATGGCTTTTTGTAATACAATTAAGGCAATATAATATTTGAAGCATATAGTGACTCTTGTTGAACTGTAGGGCACGAGAACCTCTTTTAAAGTAAGTCTATGGAGTTGTAGGTAGTTTTTGTTTGCATGTGGAAATACTATGAATGACTCATTGACCGGCAAGTTATTTTACATAATGCTATCGGTAAGTTGATACTGATAGGATAAAAAGAAAGCATGGGGAAGTGAAGGTAATAATTGTCAGGAAATATAATTTGAACAGATGAAAGAACCAGGAAATTTATTTTTGAAAAGGAAATATATGAGAGAAGGAAACAAGAAATAGATGGGGAAATTGTTGGATTGAAAGTCTGATAGTCATTCTTTCAACTTCATCTTTCTTTATTTCCCTTAAGTAATAGCATTATTAGTGTTTTCAGGTAGACTTTTGAGTATTTAGACTTTGATTTATAATATACACTAAAAGATTAGCCAGTTTTCTTTGGAAAGAGTGATTTATTTTGTGATTTAATTTACCTTATCATTTGAATTAGGAATATAATTATTGAAAGAATATATCCATAAAACCATAGAAAGGCTAGTTCTTTGTGTTTTTATGTGACTACATTTTCTCTTAAGTATAACCCAAACTTTAAATGTATTTACTAATGCTAGCTGCTCAGAACAGAGAAGTCACGGTGGTTCTGTATTGGTAGCACATGTGGAGACATGATAAGCTCCAGGGCCTCAATTAGAACTTCAGTGTATTTTACTGTTTTCTGAGCAAGCTCAAACATCTAGGATCATTTTGTAATATATATATATATACATATATTTATGCATTTATAAAATAAGTAATAAAATATACATTATAAATTATACACACATGAATATGTATTTTTATGTGTATACATGTGTATGTATATGTATACACACATTGTCAAAGAAAAAGGTTAGGAAAGAAATGAATATTTGGACTCATGAATGAATTTAGCAAATGACTAGACCTATCCTTCTCTAATTTCCACAAACCTAGAATATGCTATGTCTTCAGTTTTGAAGATATGCTGACATTTAGAAAATAACATTGCTGAAAACTGAGATAGCGTTCTATAATTAAGAGCTTTCAATCACTAAAATTATGATTAATCATTCAAATATATGGCATTAATAGGTAGAATGATAACTGCATTCAGTTTGTGTAATTCTGCACCAGTCTTGGCAGAGAAAATGGACAGAAGTTATTTCTAAGCAGTGGGTGAACATAGTCTGGTTTTAGGTTTGACTACTCTCTGTGAGATTGTAGTTTGGATTATGGCCATATTTCATGTATTTTTCTGAATACTAATGAAATCCTTTGGATCTAATGCCATTAATCCCTGGAGGAGAAATAACTGGGGCAACAGTCAGCATAACAGATGTGATCACTACAAGTGCCAGTGATAAGAAAGGAATCAGGGCATTAGCAAAAGGCTTATATAAGGAAAGTTGAGAAATGGGGAATAAAGAAAGCTTCTGCTTGCCCTGAGGGAAATGTCATGAAAAACCAGCCCTTCATTTTGTTTTCAATAACATTGAAGTAAACATCCTTAAAATACAACCTTATAACTGACTGAATTCCAACAGTGAAAAATGTAGACATTATTATAAGATCTAAGTTTCTTCACCAAAGAAGCAATATTAATAAAATATTCACACTTGGGTAAGGGAGTGAGAATGAAAGTAAAATGATGGTAACTTCATTATACTAGGAATTTGTATTAAATATTCAAAATGTGCATATTACATTTCTCTAAAGGTAATTCAGTATGTTTTGAAGGATGTTTTTATTTTATAAAAATTTAACATACATTCTTTCTTCATTGTGAATTAACATAATTCATAAAATCCTAAATGTTAAATGAAAACTCTAAAATTATATTGGTCATTAAATAGTATAATTATAGTGATTCAATACTGAAGATATGTGGGTGCTAATAATCTACACATGACAGTAAGTACTAACTATGGTATTTGAATTTCAGAAATGCTGACTGTGTGTATTCCTTTTGCCATGTGACACTATTGAAAATGGCAGGGTTTGTAATATGATGGGGTAATATTCCCTACAATAAATGCTAGTCACATAGTAATATATGATTTCGCATAAATATTACTATTGTAACTGTTTTCTAAAAGCACGGCGTCTTTAAAATTACATGTTATGCTCTCATGATTTTTTAAGTTAATACCTCAAGTTTCTAGGTTTGTCTCTAAGACTAAAAATTATTCATAAGAGTGAATTATGAATTATGGATTATGAATTATGGAATTACAGGTTTAAATATACTATTAAGATTCCTGCATCAAAGAGAATTTGATCTAGATAACATCCTGACCTCTTAGACAGTTAATAAATATTTTCATTTTCCTAAATTAGATTTATATAAATCAATACATTAACCTCCATATGTAGGCAAATGTGAAAATGCTATTTATATATTTTAAACAAAATGATAGGACTTTAGGAAGATTGAGAAGGGCAGTATTAATAACTGAAATGTATATTTAGTAAATCAAATATATAGTCATATCCTGTCAGAATTACATGTGGAAGTCAAATAAAGCTACAATATTATAATTGTTCATTGTTTTTAGTCTTTAGCTATTAACATGGACAATTACTAAATGACTTTTGGCAATTTCATGGAATTTGCAACTAAATTTTTCAGTTAAGAAGTTTTTCTATGAATGTTTTTCCTTATAAATTTGTGCTCATGATTCACATAGTATAATTTTTAGTGTTTGCTCTTCAGAAATCTGAATGTTTAAAGAGTTATGAGCCAAGTATTAGGATGAACATTATACAATTCAGAGCAAAAGTAAAAGCAAGTTTGATCCTGGATGCTTATGATGTAAGTGTTAGGACAGATGCTCCTGGTGCAGATAGCAGGAACTTTCTGCTCCTTCAGAGCAGTAATGACAACTCACCTCAAACATCAGTGTGGGTGTGATAAAGTGTTTTATCTTTATGTTTTCTCCAAGCAAAGCCATGCAAAGTACATATGTCTTAGTTCTCATTCTTACCAACACTTACCTAAATGGACTGATACAATTCTAAGATTAACTGGCAAGCATGAAAATAAGCTTGCACATAGAACAAGTGGTTTCCCCAAGTTAATGACTTGGTCTAAAGCTCACATCTAAAAGCATTTGTGCACCTAGAACTATAAAAAATTGCACAGTTCTTCTGGCAGACTCTTCTATAGTCTTCATTATTCTTCATCATTTATTGATGTTATTACTTATTTTGTTTTGGTCATTATGTTAGTGCATTCCTGTGAAGATATATCATCTTATTTAAAGTCATATGTTTTAATGTCATTTTAAGGACTAAGAAAGCTGTCTGTCTTCTTAAAGTGTACAGGAATGTGTGATATGAGCCCCTGTATTCTGGGCTCCAAAGTATTCAAGTATGGGCCTCCTTGATAGTTCAGGGGTTAAAGTCTCAGCACTCTCATGCTATCACCACTGCTGCCTGAATATGATCCCCAGCCAGGGAGCTGACCCACATGGCGCAGCAGACCTCTCCTGTCTCATCAGATGCTCCCCTCTGCAGTGTATTTCAGTTGATCTGCCTGTTCTGCTCCCAGCTCTGTCTCTGGTGAATCCTCTCAAGCCCTGCACCTATGACCTATACCCCACTTCTTTTATGCATAAATAAATAAAATAAATATTTAAAAAAACATTTAAAAAAAGTGTTCAAGTATTACAAATACTGTCTACATTAGTACCATTTTAACCACATCAAAAATTAAAAATAAATTATCTGATTTCAAGTAAATGATTTTGGTGTTAAAAAGAGGACTTTTTCTGAAAACATTTATTATATGAGTAGTTTTAATTAAAAAACAAATGGAAAGAATAAAAGGAGCACGTTTATTAATATGTACCATATGTGTCCAATACAGTTACAAATGCTGTAATTGCCCATACTATATGTGTTGAAAATTAATATGCTAATGTTTTCAATTCATTGCTAAGCCATAACTAGAAGGATATTAAATGAAAGTTATTTTGGTTAACATTTTTTAAACTTTTACATTTGAAAGATTTCCATTTATATCTAATTTAATAATATATAATCATAATGTTTAATTATAAACAGTTCACTTATTCATTCATTAAAGGAATGTCCATATTCTTTGTACCAGGAATTGACTTTAGATGTTGAATGAACCAGACAGTCTCTACTTTTAAGGAGCTTCCTGTCTAGTGATTGCTATAAACATATTCCAGATGAATCACACACAAGATGAATTACAACTTAAAACATATCAAAAAAAAAAGGGCAAACTTCTATTTTATGAAGGGCTCCCCTTGCGAGCTATGACTTGTGGGGTCTGCAGAGCCCTTTGACTTCTAAAACTGAACTGTATCTGTCTATAGAGATGATCAGGCTTATATTACCAGACCTTCCTTAGATCACCAGCATTTCTGGCAAGCTAACTCCTGGTAATTTTACACCCTTTAGAGAGGGGTATAAAGACAAAGCAATTTCCTTTTTATTTTATTTTTTCCCTCCCTGCAAGGTGTCACTCTGTAATGCCTTCATACTGGAGTGTTTTGGTAAATATGTAAGCATACCAAAGGGATTTAGATTGTACCAAAGGGTAGATAATTTTTCTTCCAGAGATTAGCTTTATTCTATATCGCAAATAAATTTTTGTTATCCTAAATATTTGTATTTTCCTGATATTGTTAGTATTTTTGGGCAGTAATGAATAACCACTGCCCTGCCAAGTCACTATTATGCATTTTTAAACTTTTGTCTTTAATGTAATTTTTTTATTTCGTGTAATTAATAACATTGACATATACCATTAAATAAATTACATAAATTTAAGAATACTATAATGCATTGTATAGTATTCCTATGGGTTATTACAAGCAGCATTGCAAAATATTAAATGAGTTAACAGTTACATTTAAGTATCACCTTTCTCTGGATATACCCTGATCATTTTGATCTTCCTTGACATTTACTTCTGTAAAATATTTTCATGCTGAGTGCATTCAGCAATTTTCTACTGGGCCAAGTTGGCTTTTTATTGGTGGTTTTTCGTAGCTTTCATGAATGCTTTCTGTTGACTTTCTGCTAAAATTAGAGTAATCAGGACATAGTCCTTAATGCAGTGACAAACATAAGGTTCTGTGGCTGTATCTTAATCTTAATGTTTAATAATAAAATAAATACTCCAAACCTTTTAATTTGTAAACTGACCTATACAACTTTTTTTTATGGCATCCTTTGTGGTGTGAGGGTTAAATCAGCTCTATCACTCTAGCACCACTAGCACCATTGCAGGCCTGAGTTCAATACCTGGCTAGGAATACCTGCGTTCAATACCTGAGTTCAATACCTGACCCATATGGTGCAGCGGACTTCCTCTGTCTTGACTACTGCTCCCCTCAGCAGTGTATTTCAATCAATCCGCCTGTTCTGTTTCCCACTCTGTCACTGGTGAATCCTCTCGCACACATACCCTAGACCTTTGACCTACACCCCAGTTATTCTATGCATAAAAAAAACAAATAAATGTCTTATAAAAAATGAAAAGCTCAAAAAACATATAACATATTTTTTATTTTCTTATTAATAGTACTAATATTGGCACAAATGTAGCTTTTTTTATTTTGTTAAAATCATTGAGAAAATATTATTCATTTAATAGTTTATGTCTATTTTTATCCTCAGAAGTATTCATAGAGATAAATATATATGTAAATTAGTATTTGGTTATAATGAGTTATTGGGTTTTGTGAATCTTCAAGTACTGCACTATTTTTGTTTCTGTACATTATTAAGCAATACCCAACTTTAACCTTTAGGTGGCAGCATTTGAGAACAGTTATATTTAGAAAATTGCCACCACTTAGAAAAATGATTCTGAATGATATGTATTTTCAAAAGACAAGATTTAGAATTTTTATATTTTTCATTTAGATTAAAAACAATCTCATATCAAACCATAGTGTAGTCTCATAATTTGTAATGCTAACATGTAGTCATATCCACATAAGATATTTTTTCCTATAAAAACCACACCTTTTTATTTTTTTAACTGATATTTGTTCATTGCTTTTGCTTTCAAAGAACAGAGGGTCTTTGGAAATTCATTAGTACCCTTTGTTCCCAGCATATATCTAATGTTAATGAATATTGGCTAATTACATTTGTCTGAAAATTCCTTCTGAAATATTGAATATACAAGGACATATTCCATCTTGCGATTTATTAGTTTAAAAGTACTTTACATTGATATATAGTGAGAGATGAAAGGGAGAAGTACAGTTTAAAGCTTGTTTATAAAAAGGATTCTGGTTACTAGTCCATTTTAGCTGCTATTTAGAAAAATCATGACAAAAGGTAAATTTTCTTGCACAGGTGAGAACTCAGTTGATCTGACTTATCCCTCCAGTATTGTTTTCTTTTTCAAAGATTGGGGTCAAGTAATTTTATATCACTATTCAAGTACCTAATAATCAAGAGCAACTGTACATGACTAGCTTCATTAATATATAAACTAATGATTAGAATTTTTGATATTTAATGAAATTTGAGTTTTTACACAAGATCATGTCATCCTTTTCATGACTACAATTTTTATAGCAATGTAGCTTTTCATTATATTAAAACCCCAAATTATTTAGATGTTAATATTAGCATCTTAGAAACATCCACGAAAATCTTTTATAGTAAGTTTTTTTACAACAGTTCTTTTTTGTTCTTTCTTTGATCCTTTTTTTTTCCCCCCAGATTTTATTTATTTATGAATACAGGCCAGAGGTGCATGGTGTTGGGGTTGAGGGGGTGAGAAGATTTACCAGAAACCGAGTGGGGAGCAGAACAGGCAGATCAACTGAAATACACTGCTGAGGGGAGCAGCGGGTGAGGCAGGAGGAGTCTGCTGCGCCATGAGGGTCCCCTCTCTGGTTCTGATCAAACTTGCTTCACAGTGGCTGCGGAAGCCCCTCAGGGTGGCGCTCATCCTCTTGCGCCACCAGAGAGGCCCGATCATTATGCTTTATTGGAAAAATGTTTCAATTTTTTTTTTTGCCCTGATTTGATTTTAGGGGATTTTATTAAGTACTTATTTCCTTAGTATAAGAGGCACAAAATTATCAATAACTTTAATGTACGTAGCTTATCCAGAAGATTAAATATTCTGTGTCTGTTAACTTTGTGTGTCTAAAATATCAAATAATTTTGTTGAGAGTTAAGTGTTTGGAATGGCTTCCATTGATTATTGGCAAAAGTGATAAAGACAATTCTCTTATCCATTAATCTTACAAAAATAATTATAGCCATAATCCTAACTATAGAGATGCTTCATGCTTTAGGTATCCATTTCTGTGCTGTTTATGTTAATGAATGTTTGGAGGGTACCTAAACATCCAAACATTTGGGGATTAATAACCCATTACTTTATGTTAGGATATGTGTGCAGTTTCAGTGAATTCAGGATACAAAAAGTGTGTACTTGGTTAATACTTCAGTTTTTGTCAGAATTTTTTTTCTTTTGCCTGAGATACTCAGAATGGCTTAAGCAAGAGAAAGAATTCATTTCATTGAAATTTCCAGGAGATGGATAAATAGAGGTGGTGCTCAAATAGTGACCTCAGAATTCTAACTTTCCATCTCTCTCCTTTACATTCTTATCTGTTGACTTCATTCTCAGTAAATCTCTTCCATTTGGTGGCAATGGAAACTTCCACCATTCCTGATGGACATTGCTAGCAAAAACACCATGAGTCTTTCCAGTGATCTCAGTGGAAATTCCAGGGAGAGTGTTCATTTAACCTGAGTTTTAACTCCATCCCTGCATTTTTCTTGATGAAGCATGTTCTAATTGGATGTACCAGGACCTCAGACCCATTGAGAGACTGTTGGCATCAACTTTATCCAAACCATATACACTAAAGCAAATGTGGTTCCCCTGAGGAAATATGAGTTTAACCATAAGAATGAGTTTGATACTTAATCCAGACAATTAAAATAATAGATAATGACCATACTACCTGTAAAATTTAAATAATAGACTATTTTATGCTATGAGAGAGGCATAATGATTGAGAGGCTGGAAGAATGAGGAAAAAGAAAAAGAGAAAAGACAGAACCAGAGAGAGGAAACCAAAATAAAAATAAGATGGATGGTTTATGATCTCATAGTCCTTAAATCAACTCTTGATGACTAAAGCTAGTAATGAAAGCAAACCAATTAACTTAAATCAAACATAATTTTTTGCATATACTACTATGTTGTCAAAAATTCTAAAGTTGCTTTTTTATGATCTTTAAAATAGTTTTATGGTAAAACTGTTGTAGTAGTTGTCAACGTTATTTATTGGCATAATAAAAGTATAGCTCATATGCTTTCAAAAGATGTAACATGCAAGAATTCTATGCAGATGTAATTTTTTGAAAAGGGAAATAATGACAGAGGCCAGTATCTTCTACATTGGAGCAATGTGAGGTAGAATATTTAAATTTTATCTAGATCTGTTTTAACTGTAATTGCTATAGAGCTATAGTATTTGCTATGAAACACACTTTCCTATCAACAAGATGAACATGTGATATTATCTTGGCTTTCATAAGGGTTAAATGAGATGTGAATTCACAAAACTTGCAAACTGATTATTTTCATGTAATGGTTATGAAATATATAACAACTTTGTGTTGAAGATCATTACACTTATTAGAGTTAGTGTCTAAACTTTTAGTGACAGAATATCTAAATGGCATATATATATAAATATATCTTGATGTTCTTTTAAACAAAAACCTATTAGGATATTTTCGGGCTCATCTAAGATAAACTCATTTAGTTTTCTTCTTAGGCATCTTCTTTCATGATTTAAGAATAGTAGATGGGGTGGAGGAGAGTAAGGATACACAGGTGTAAATACAGCTAGGTGGATGGCCCTCTTACTACCTCATCATTCAGTTATTTGCTTCCTAGGAATAATAATATTTCTTTTTCTATAAATATTCTATTTCCAAATTTTAAAATAACCTTGAATTAAAAATCTTTGATTTATGTTATAATTTATATCACATTGGTACTAAAAAATATTAGTAGACTAATGACAAAATTAACATGTCATTATGCATCTTTTCTAGGTTCAAACTGTGAACAAACTTCACACAAATTTTAGTTCATGCACCATCTGAGTCATTTCAGGGTATGAGTTAATCTTTATGGTCAGTAAAATTTGGGACAAATGGGCCAAAACAGTTATCAAGGATTTTCACTGTTACTTGGACTCAGGGCAGTTATGTTCATAGCACATTTGTCTATATGACTGCCTAACACATTGTGAGATGTAAACCAATTCCTTTAAAATGGCATTGTGCAAGTTATAATATCTTTATAATAGTGGTTACATATGATAATACTGCTTGAAACTATATAACTCTTATTTCTACATCAGGGAACATTGTTTTATTAGAAGGTTTGGAATGCTAAAGATCCTGACCTTGTTTTCCAAAATAGCACAGTCACTGATTACAGTTGAGGGGAGAGTTAATGAGGTACTGGGCTTAATACTCAACATTATGTGATGTGGAATCAGAAGTACAGCTTGACACATATGATGCCTCTTGAGACCAGAGCCAGACATGGCAGTAAGCTGTGGTGTCAAAGTTGGCCTGTGTCGCTTTAACAAATGATACCTAGGTTAGACTTTTCCCCTGTAAGTATACAACTCTTACAATCAAGTATATATTGCATTAAATTATCCTTTTTGAGTTCACCTTCCTAGTGCATCCCTGGCAACACTTATTTCAAGTTAGCTAGATGTCCTGTGAATTCTGAGGATATCATGAAGCTTTCCCAGCTCACACTACAGTGCAATTAACTCCTGAGTCAGTGCTTCCCAAAGTTTTGCCCTCTCTAAGGAAACCATTAGGCAGTGCATGAAGGAGACTTTGCAGTTCAAATACAAGGTGGACATTTTTTTCCACAGAACATTCATAAGAAAAAGAAAATCATGAGAGCTACCACCCCCTAAACAAATAAATATAGTTCATTCAAATATCCATTTCATAAATAGTGGCTGCCTATCATATTCTAGGCACTATTGTTGATGTTTTACTTTAATTCATAAAAATACAGTTCTTTAAAAAAGAAGTCTAAAGCTAATTAAAATTTCAATACTTATACATCAGTATTGTGAGACATTGAAGAGTGGGTAAGGGAAAAGGATAGTTTTCATGTTTTAAAAAATTTATACATATTGATTGGGAACTTTGAATGGAAATAATTTTCCCTCTAAACCAAGGACATGCCAGGCACTGGGAGAGCTTCTCAGATGGTACCTAATGCATGTGAATGTGTCTGGGGCAAGTTTCTTCACTCTGCTAGCCAGTTTCTAAAGGATCATTCTTCCTAATGTTATTTCAAAGCAATACTAACAATTACATGTTTATTTTTACACATGTAGTGTTAAATTCATAATTTTGTGTCTGATAGAACGCTTGCCACATGTCATCTTTTCTCTATGTTGCAGGATATTCTTTCTCAAAAACCAAGCTAGTGTGTCCCCCTCTACTGTTCAACCTTTTCAGTGTCTTTACCCTCTTAGGACATATTTACCAGTTTGGGCTACAAGTTTCTTTAAGACTTCATCCAGGCCCATCCATCCATCTTCCTCTGAGAACATTAGTCTCCGCTCTCATATCTTGTTGCATTGTTTTTCTTTTAGTTCTACTAATATGGTATTATTTTAATTAAACACTCTACTTTTACCTGCCTAGATCCTTCTCATTCATCAGGGCTTATCTTTCCATCATATCTTCCTTGAGAAAGGCTTCCCTGACTGCCCAGCAGTTCAGCTTCAACATCCATGGCATTGGATGTTCATGTATCATGTATCAGAGGGCTTGCCCATATTATTGAAATTACTTTTTTACTTGCTGTCTTCATTTTCATGAGAGCAAAGGTGGCATTTCCTTTATTAAGAGCTTGGCACACTTGCTGGCATATGTGGTGGTCAGGTGGTAAAAGTTGAATAGGTGAACTATGTTCAGTTCTGTATATTATCCTGAGCAAACACTGATGTGCAAGACTCTACATTGTGCAACAAAAGCTGGCAGAGACGTGCTCCTTCTTTTTGTGTTGCTCCATTTAGTTCCTGTAGGCATTTGGGGGTAAGTCATGATACAGAATCCAATTATAAGGTAACATTACAGAAGCCAAAGTGAGCCACTTATGAACAAATTGTCACGGGAATTTGATTTCAGAGATCAGAGTCTCGCAGAGATTACATGTCATCCTGGAACATTTTAACAAGTGTTTAGAAGATAGAGCACTATCTCTTTTAATAGCTAGCTTTTAATTAGCTTTTCTGATAAATGAATAAAACATGACTGTTTCCTTTATGCTGTTTCAGTTTAAAGTAGTAAAAAAAATTATCATATTCATCTGTGCCATACTGAAGTCAACAAAATATTTGATGTATATTTAAGTATTATCATAATTATAGTTTTAATTTTGTTAGGCAAGTTATATACAGATTTTGTGTACACAGGTCTGTGATTATAATAATCCATTCCTAATTGCTTGTGTGAAATCTATGAATCTTTTTATGTACACTATTGTATACTCTGAGATGTTGATAAACTAGATCCATTAGCAACCTTTAATGTTCTTTTAAAGGTTATTTGACTTTGACTTAGAAATGTTACATTCCCATTCACTTCATAAATATTCCTCTAATGCTTTTTCTAAACCCAGGACATAATATGGATCTTATTTCTACAGAAAATTATGGATATTATCAGTAATTGCTCTATTACCACAGGAAAAAATAAATTTAGATTGTCGAGTCCCGAGATATTTCAAAAAATCTTTTGAGGTAGTGATTTAATATTGGTAATGTATGTAGTTTGCATACAAATAATAGTTATTATACTTTCACGTACAACATTTAAACCACAGGATACTGAAGCTCTCATTTCCTGTTGGAGTTTTTCATGTAAATGCACTACTGTTCTTCTGTCTGAAGAGCTATGGATTTCCATTTTATTATTTTAAACAGATAGTGGAATGAGAATGCTTTGGTGTGATTTAAAAAATCATTATTCCAAAGTTTCTAAAAGAGTTCTTCCTTCACATTGCATCTTTTTGTTCTATTCTGTGATAATATCCCATATAATTTTCTTTCTCAATTGAAGCTGACTCTGTGGATGATCTCACCCTCTTGCATTTTAGTGGCTTCACACTACTCCTTTGCCCTGTAAATTACAAAAAGATAATAGTTTATACAAATTACTTCAGATATTTTCTGTGATAAATGATTACCTTTACATAAACAAGTTTATACAACATCTGTAAGACTTTTTTTTTTTTAAATGATATGGTACTAAAAAGTCACCTAATGTTTATTTCCCTGGAAGACCAATATGGTAAGCACATAATCCCTATAGCTGCTACTTCTGTTTAAGGTTTTATAAGCCAGATGTGAGGAACCAGCCTGCAGTGTAAGAAAATGTTCATGAGGGCCTATTTGTCTTCCTGAGCTGCTCTATGAAACTGCTACTATAGAAAGGCACATCAGAGGGATTGGCTTTCTTAAGCATTTCATTAGCCTTAATTCTTAATTGATTGTTATATTTTTTAATCCTTCTTTTAGGTACGTGACTAAAAGACCAGATCAAGGCTTTTCTTATAGTACTAATGTTAAAAAGAAATGAGATATATTATAATCTGTTCTTCTGATAAGCCCACTAACCTGCTTTTGTGAAGAGCCATTGTAGTATACAGATGGAAATACTGAGGCAAGAGAGCTTTAAAACTATATACATCTCATTTATCTAATTGAAATTAAAATTAATGAGTCATAAACTCAAACAAGAAGCTAAGCATTCTGCCTAGATTGGTTTTCTGTCAATGGATATTTGTTTAGTGACATATTGTGAATAAGAATGGAAGAATTAAAAGAGAATTTGATGGTATCTGTGAGTGCTCAGTTTTTGCCCCTGCTTTGTCCTGTCCTCACAAAATGTGAGAGTCAAACTTCCTCTCCAATTTTAATATGAGATCACTTCTGTGGATTTCATGATGTTCAAGTTTCATCAAAATGTAAAAAGATAGTTTCAAAATCATTTTAGACCTTTCCACACTCACATTTTCAACAGATAATTTTTGAGCGTTTTTTTAAGCCAGGAACCTTGCTAGGCACAGTGGTAGAGGAGAGAACAAAACAAACACAGTCTACAGTGCTCAGGGTCTAGGTGGAGATAAGCATTACATAACCACACAAAAATAGAATAATAAAAAGAAGAAATAAATAGAATCACACTAGTATATAAATAAAATTGTGGTAAGTGCTGCCAAGACATTGTGGAGGGTGTCAGGTGAGACAATAATAAGATGAACTTAAATTAGTTTGAGAGTTAGGACTTGTCTGAGAGAGTGAGAGAATTAAGCTGAAAACTGAAGGCTAAGAAAGCCAGGTGAGGAGTGAAGGAGAAGCTAGCATTCCAGAGGACAGTGTTCCTAAAACAGCCCTGAAGTGTGAAATTGCTGGAACTCTGGACTTCTGAGGTAGGATTGAAGAGAGAGGACAGAAACTACATCATAGGAAGTCTGAGGCCAGGGTAGGCTATTATCGTAAATACAATGAAAATCAGAGACAGAGAATTGGAATGCACAGCAGTGCACATACAATACTGTTCTGGGTGGGTGAGGGGTTTGATATTTCTCACCTTGGTATTATAAAGATTTCCCTGTTTTGAAGACTTGCTTCTCACAGAGATAGCTTCAGACAAGAGTATGTCTGGGATTTGAGCATCTGAAAATTTTCCTTAAAGATTTCATGTTCCTCCCAGGAGTCATCCTACCCACCTTGAAGAGCTCTGGTCTTTGTTCCAGTGCCTAATCTTAGAGAGTGTCATCTAGTTGGCTAGAAAAGACATGAACATATGAAAATTTAATCATAGATGACTCAAATAACTGTTCAGGAAAATAAAACAGGAACAACAATACACACGTCATGTGTAATTGATAAATCAAGTAAGTAGACTGATTTGTCAGAAGTGTGGAGTTGCCAGGGAATTCTTTTGAAATCTTTCAAAACCAAGTGAGTTTAAATAGCCTGAAAGGTTTTATGGCATCTTAAGACTATCATAATGGGTGATTGAGATTTTTTTAAATAATCAGAAGTATGGCAGTTTGATTGCAAAAAGATGGAATGCCAGGCTTCAGAATTTGTACTTCATTATATAGGAACCTATAGGTTGGTGCAGTAGGAAATAATAGAATCAGATTGACATGTCAAAAATATCCAGTGAGACCCTTAACAAAGACATTGGAAAAAAGAATGGTTGTCAAATTTAGAAGCCTAGAGCCAGAATAGACTGTGTTAATAAGGGCTGGAGGGATGCATATGAAATGGAAAAGAAAGTTTTTATTTTGAGTTAAAAAATAAAAGTTAAAAAAAGGAAAGACAGGACTGGATAATTGTATATGGAACTAAAGGAATACTGAAACATTACACCATTTATAAGCTGTAAGGCATATAGCTTACGTTAAAAATGCTATCTATTTTTAGCCTAAACTTTCACTTCTTTGCTATGGTATTACTTGAGAACTCTATCTTCATTGTTGTCAAATTCTGGTATTTCCTCATTCCTTCTACAGTGAAACAGTGGTCAGCATATTAGCTAGCACATATAACTTAGTATTATAAGTTGCATTTCAGGGTTACTTACAGAAGAATATTTCTGTTATATTCTTCTTTATTTTTTTTTTGGACCTTGGCATTTTTCTTTTTTGAACTACCTGTTTATATTCTTTGCTCATTTTCCATCAATGTTCAAACCACTTTCTGAAATATTCTTTCATGATTATCAGTTGAAACCATTACTTTAAAAAGATTTTTAAAGTAATGAGAGTGATAATTTGGTTCCTTTATTGAAAATTGATTTTCTGTATACTGGCAAAAAATCAATATGCAAATCATGTAGTATCGTTTAACATTAATATAATTTACTATTATTTTATGTTATTATATACTGTTCCTTATGGGGATTATCTTTGTACAAATACCTACAGTATATGAAAAGAGGCATTCTTATATAAAAAAAAAATACTGGTATCCCCACAAGTTACTTAAAGGAATCTTATTTTCACTATAGTCTGAATAGGCAACATAAAGTGGAAAATGTCTTGGCTGGTGTAAATAATCATAAAATTTGAAATCTCCATATACACGTGTGAGCAATTTTTATCCTTGAAATGTTGCCACTCCTTTCCAAAGGTTGTCCTTACCACTTGCTAACATAGTAACTTTCAGATTCTGACACAAAATCTTAATTACTTACAAAGTGAGAAAACGTAACCGCATAGCTAGAGAATTGGAAAATTTGGGAATAGAGGAATAATTTGAGATTGGCAGTGTGAAATCAGATTGTTAGGATGTTCTTGGGCCAATCTGGTGAGAACAGAGGACATGAGAGAGGGTAAGAGGAAAGTATTTCTGCAAAGAAGGTGATAATCACACTTCTAAAATATACACAAGGGAAGGTTAGTGACAAAAGTAGTTTAAATCTTCTATGTGATTATGGAAGAAGTAGACATCATTAGTTTTTATGCATTTAAATATGAATTTGGGTAGGATAAGTTATTTTTGTTACATTATTTACTTAGTTGATACTTATCTTCAGTACTTGTCAGGCATCAAACATGTATTTTGAATGTTGGACACATGACAAAGAACAAAGGTCTTACTCTTCACTTAGAGTCTAATGAGAAATATCGTTAATAAATATGCAAGTAGTTATATGATATAGTGGGGAATAATGATAAATGCTATGAAGAAAAACAATGGAAGCAAGGAGATAGATCAAGACTACTACTAATGTATAAATGGTCAGTAGTGATCAGTTTGAAGAAATTGCATTTGAGCTCAGTCTTAGGGTGTAGAAATTATACATTTCTTCCTCATTTTCTTAATGAATAGCTATTTCATGGTTAACATCAAATTCATTAATTGGTTCAAATGGGTAAAATGTAGGAAACACTAAAGTTGTGTTTATTAATGAATTTGCTCATGCACATTTAAAGTCATTTAAAAATGAATTTTTAAAATATTAGAAATGACTCAAAGGTAAAGGCAGGTAGAGGTTGATGTTCTTAGAAAGATAGGATGAATCCAGGAGGATATATAGGATAGACAGGCAGAAGTATAATTTATTGGTGTATAAATTTTAGCAAAAATGTTTTGATTGTAGAACTAATGACTTTTAGGGATTAAATCAATAGACATAGTTTTATTGATGCAAATGTTGCAATTGAGAATTATTTGAGCTCAGCATATTGATTTTCATCATTTAAGTTATAAAAATAAAAAAGAGGTTTCAGAAAAACAGTTCTTCAAATAATTATATCCATATTTGAATTCTGGATTTTTATTGAAGGCTAATCATCTTAAGTCTATGAGCAGAAATTAAGGGAGGCATGAAGACAGGGTCCTCATAGTTTAAACTATATCCTGCTTCTTGTTCCAAACTTATACCAAATAATTATCTCTGACATGTAAATTAATAGCAATGATCATGAAACATGGAATATATCTGTAGCATTTATAAGATTAAACCAAATGAAGTACAATTTCTGTATTTCTTTGTATATACAAATATATTTTATGAATATGGTTATATATTTGAAATAGATAAGTAGTAGTCATAACATTACATAATAATGTAATATTAATTAATGATTTTAAGATATTTCATGTATTTTCCCAAAGTATATTCAAATAATAAAATTTGGTGATATTTTATGATTTACATTGAGGTGTTTTCATCTTAAGATTCCACATTTCAATAAAAGTCCTGAGGTAACAATAAGACATTGAGTTAGAGTGTCAGTTTATCATTTCTCCATTCTTATGCTCCCTAGCAAGAGAACTTTGCTTAATGCTAAGTATTCAAGAGCAACTCATGACTACTACACTCTCAAGCATTCATCTTAGACACAAGAATTTTAGAATTGAAATATCGGCAGAGTTTCACTCATAGCTAAGTACAATTACTGACAATTTCATATGTGATGTTCAATTTATCTTTAGCAAATACTTTTCCCTGACAAAATGGAACCTTTATGCTTCCTGTCACAGGTAAAAGCAATACATCAGAGTGACTCCAAAATGACTTAAGACTTTGGTTCCCAGTCCCCTGTTTTTTTTTAAAAGCAATCTTTACAAGGACATAGAGTTATTTTGATCTATAAATAAGTCAAGGCAGGGTATTTCTTCATAACTCCAATAAAATCTGTAATGAATTTAGGAATATTGTTTATTTTATCTTATTCAAGTGTAAGTACATGTACAGGCATATAAGTAGATAGATAGATAGATAGATAGATAGATAGATAGATAGATAGATAGATAGATAGATAGATTCTGCATAATATATAAATATGTATGCACTATTCTTCAAACTCTAAGAAGACAGTCAGTTCTAAGATGTTTATAAATCTTCTTATGCAGAATGAAAATCATGAACTCAAAAAACAAAAGACATTAAAAAGATGTATAGGGAATCAGCCAGGGGAAATAGCAAATTTTGAATCAAAAGAACAGCTTTCGAAAGCCAATAATATTTTGAGGAGTCTCCCATAAAGGGAGTTTGGACAGTCATAATAGGAAATGAAATGTTTAACAGGTGAAAATGGTATAGTGTGAGCAGTTTGCGAATGAAATGCATGGGGCAGATTCCTCGAACAGCTGACAATCTGAAAAAGACTCTGGAAGAGTAATATTGGAAATGCAACATTGGTGTTCATAGAAATTCTGGGGAAACAGCATGTATTCTTGAAAACCTTGATTGCAACAAAAAAAAATTAATTCATCAGTGCTGTTTTGAAATGAATTTTATCAGGGAAATTATAATAATGACCTAGAAAAGATTTAATTAAGAAATTTTCAAAACAAACAAAAAAAGTAAGTCACATTATGAAGGTGGGTTATGTATGATTAAGCAACTTATTGAACGGCTGACCGAGAAAGGAGTGCAGATCACTGCAAGCTGGTAACTAAGCAATGGATAATGCTCTTTATTAAAAAAAAATAAATAAGGGTCAGGAGGAGTTAATGGTTCATGGCCATGGGGAAAACAATATATTTATGGACATTTGAATTTCAGTTGTAATTTTAGCTGTTCTATGAAGCTGTAGAACAGGCTTCTTGAAAAGCTGCGTCTCGACAGAGAAGTGGAATAGGGAAGTGCTAATGGGAAGGAGCAGAGAAGTAGTCACAGAAGTAGAAGAATCAAGATGAGGAATGATGATGAGGAAGTCTGGATTCTTTCTATAACTGACTCCTTCTGTGGAAAGGTGGAAAAGCTGAAGAATGGAGAAGAGCAAAATTTGCACAAGAATCCTGAGCAGCACTGCTTGGGAGAATGTCCCTGCTCTGAGAGAAATGTCCTCTCCCTGTGCTGTCCAGGATGGTGGCCACCGACCACACATGACTATAGAGGAACTGAGTTTTTTAAATCTTATTTAATTTTAATTTGTTTACATTTAGTTCACTACATTTAAATTGCTTCTGACTAGTGACTGCTGATTGACAAGTGCAATGATAAAGACTTCTAAATCATGTTTGTCTCACTGGGCTTTATCTATGCTCCCATCAAGTTATATCCTGAGACTATAAATGGGAACATGTCTTTCATATTGAAAGATTAAGTGTGAACATTTCAATGTTTAGGAATAAGATGCAAACTACTGAATTATGACTTTAAGAAGGCATCACTGAATTCACTTTTCTAAGGTAGCATTGTTTCTCTAACACTATATTCCATCTGCTCTTTACAATATTCAGTTTTTGACTGAATTTCAGATGTAGGTTAAGTGTTATTCTTCATAGATGTCTTCCTGGAGCTCCTTCTTTAAGTCAGTCAGATGGCCCTTACTATTCTGCAGCTCAATACAAATTATTTCCTTTAAGCCTCTGATCATAATTTGTACTCATTTATTTCCCTCAGTCTCTATCACAGTATTACAAATGCCTTGAAGACAGACAACGTGTGTGCCTTGTATTTCTCATACCTATCATCATGCCAGGCGCATGATGGGTTCAGTATTGAACAAATTCAAAACTAAACAAAAAAATTGTCTAATCAAAGATGTGACAAACACGAATTTCCATAAATAATTTGTATTATTGTTAAATGAGTACATTTCAGTAAGTGATACTCAAGAGAAGCGTATACAGATTGCTAAGATATATGTCTTGAAAAATCCATTAAAACAGAAGAAACTAAAATAATACAAGTTGCATAATCTTTATACTTTATAAAGCCTCACATCTAAAATTCAGTTCCACTCAGCTCCTTCCTACACTAGAAGAAGATTTTGTTTCCTAGCTTCTCTTCTAATGCCTGTCTCTGATTTATTCTTTGAACTTTGATGACTCTTGAAAGCAATGGAAAATTTTTACTCAGGCTACTTTCTGGAATTGTCAATAATAATGGAAAGTAGACACTTATTACCATGTAGAAGGCAAAAACAAAATAAAACCTAGGATTCTCAGGTTGGCAGTTTACTAGAAAAAGAGAAAGCATCTGTTGTTGTTTTGAAATGTATTAGAAATAAGGACAATTTATCATGTAGAAAAATAGCTGTTTACTTTCATTATATGAGTAAAATTAAGATTCTGCCCTGTTGAACTGCTTTCATTACCTAAGTAGCCAGAGAGGGATACTTTCAATCAAATGTTATTTCACTAGGAGTAAAATTGATGGCACAACATTTATTTTTTTTTTAAATAAAAGACCTTTGTCTATGTTATATCTTTTTTAAATTAAATATTTTTTTTAAATTACATATGTAGGAAAGCTGGTATTTCCCTTAGCATTTAAAATGAGAGTTCATGTCTTCAGATAGAGAGGAAAGAAAATCTGTCTCCAGGACAACCAGCTCTTTATTTTGCCACTGTTATGCTTCCTGTTCCACTGCTACAAATGTTTCAAACATAAAGAAGGAAAAAGAAGAAAAAGGAAAGAGGAGGAAATAAAGATAAAAAAAGTAGTATAACTGAATGTGCTGGTATAAAATAGGTTTTATCTTGAAAATATGACTTCAATTAATGCTAAATTTAGTTTCAAATCTAAGTTGAAAATTAAATTCCACCTATTTAATATCTTATGCTGATATGTAGTCTTATAAATACCAAGGACCTGGGGAATAAATTGTATTTTAAAAACAGATTCTAATTCTTACTTAACTTTATTCAAATGCTTAATATATCTTCCTTCATCCCAGACATATGCTAATGGGTGACTCCAAAAGTCAGTTTTAAAAGCATAAATTACATAAATGAGCATAGGTAATGTAAGAATAGATGAATATGTTTTTTATTTTATATGGTATATTTTAATAATATAAATCAGGCTTTGAATATTAGTGATATTCCAGTTAATGTCTCCAAATTGGGGATAATCTTATGAATGCTAAAAAATACTTTCTATTTTGAAGTATTTTTCTAAGTTCAACCAACTAAACTGAACTCCATGACTCTTGGCTGAAAATGCAATGTCTATTAAAATATATTAAATTTGTTATCTATAAATACATTATATTAAATTGTATATATTAAATTATGTCTAGAATATCACCCCAACAAAAATACTGTAATTCCTTATGACTGTCCCTGATGAAAGGAAGGAAGCAAATGGAATTCTGTTCAGCACTCGGAATAATAAGTTGTGAAATAAGTTAAGGATATATCATATGAGCTATGTATGTTTTTTCTTATATAAATCTTGAATTCTAGATTGTCTATTTTTGGAAAGGATTCCTGCACGATGTAGGTTACAAACTTAATATCATTAATCTGTTGCTAGACTACACTTCCCTTGGTAAAGAATTTGAGAAAATAAAAGGCGGATGACTCTCAAGTGGTGAAAATTACAACATGAGTCCTCAAAAGACTGTATGTCCTTTATCTGCCTCACTTGCACAAAGGGACATGTTAGAAAGCAGATAATTACCTTGTGAACTCATGTTGTATACACAGATGACTTGGTTAGTATGGGGAAAAAACTTCATTAATGGCCTGGGAAATGCAGATGAAGTAATTATTTAGATAGCTCCATCAAAACACTAACTCATTCTGATCTCAAAAATTTAAATGAGTCTGAGAAACATGTGGTGTGCCCCAGTAATTTGGCATAAACATTTCACTTCAAATCAGGAGTTAAGATACAAGCTTAATTTGTTACTTCAAATAATTGTTCATCCACTTGCTATCTGAATTGATATATATATATATTATTTTGGTGTTCAGTGTGTCTAATTAGAATGGATCCCATAGTTATCCCTAACCAACTGCCAATTTTAGGTTATGCAAAATATCTTTTCTTTTGGGAGGGCAGGGGAAATAGTTGTTAAAACCTCAAGTGAAAGGAGTTTGTGAAAAAAAATAATTGAGGTTATTAAACTTAGTTTTTAATCACAGAAAACTGAAATTCTAGAAGGCAGTCTCTTTTGAAGCAGATTCTATTCATTACATAATAACTCATTGCCACATTTAACTTCCCTTTGGCATCCTCCTCCAAAATAGTTCAAAAAATATATCATTGACTTTACATACTGCCTTATCTATCTGCTGAGACTGATTTTTTTCTAAGTTCAATGTTGGGCAGAATATACTTCCTGTTGATATATTTGAAGCAAGTTACACTGGTTAGAAATAGAATGTCTTTTTGCAGTTGCATTTTCCTTTGTTTTATTTTTTGCAAGTCTTGGGGAATGTGTATCTAGCATTCAGGATTCTATGAAATTTTATGATGCTTAAGAGAACATCTTCCTGGGTCTGAGTTTCTGGTCACATGAAGAGTTTGGAGTAGAACAAATCGTGTACTACCTTATACATCTGCTGTGTGCTCTATGAGAGTGGAGGCATACATGCCATATACTCTTATGTAAGAGGAATAAAGTGAACCTTTTATACATGAAAATATTTCAAATCTCAATGTGAAGTATAATGTCAATATATGTTAGTGATTCAGATTATTGTTTCCTGAGCAGTAACGTTATCAATAAACGTGTTAAAAGTGAGAACTATCAAGATCCACCACAAATGAATGAGATATGAATGTCTGCATGTGGTAGCCTGGGAATTACTGTCATTTTTCTGCAAATTAGTCATCAACATCTATATTTTTGAAGAAGTAATGTATACTATTAATGAAATTGATATGTGCTGGAAGATAAAAACAACACATCAAAATAAGTAGTTTTATAAACAAAACGTATGAATGTATATTATTAAAATATTAAAATAAATTGTGGAACTAGAGCAATAGGCAAAACAATTAACTATGGTTATTTTTGTGTAGGCAAGTTTACATGAGGAACTTATAGTTCTGTTGTACCGTAAGAGCCAGAATGAAGATTAGGCAGTCTTTGTGTACATTGATAATGGACCTGGAAGCTTCCCTTAAGACAAACATACACACTTAAACAGGAGGTAGATAGGAATTCAAGTACAAGTAATCTTGGAAAAACTACACTTATCTTAGAACTGGTTGAACTGACAGCTAATCACTACATACAGTTTTGAAAAAGTTACATAAAATGGAAAATGTGTAAAAGTATCTGAATGCTCCCTATTCCTGATATATGTAATACAGACGGAAGACCAGGTGAGCAATCCAGATTACATTGGTTCTGGTTAGAGATCGTCATGAAGGGGAAAAAAAAAAAAAGACTTTTTGTTTTGTTTTTCCTGCAAAGGACTTTTTGTTGTGTTTTTCCTGCTTAGTGTAGTATTGTTCTCAGGTAAAGGAAAGAGAGAGAAGTAATGAACTAATAGCATTTCAAAACTGATCATTTTACTTTAGTCAACTAACTACAAGTTCCTTTTTTCATTGACTATAATTTTGCTTAACTGTTACTTTTCTGTTTTAATTAACCACACTTGGTAAAATACTGTAGCTATGTTAAGTTTCACAACACAAACTTGTTTCTTGCTTCAGAAGCACAAAGTATGCAGAGAAAAGGAGAAAAATCAGGCAGGAAAATGAGGAAAGGAATCAGGACTGAACATATGATGTCGAATTATATTTTTATTACTTGTTTATTTATAAAGATTTGTTTATTTATGCATACAAATACTGGAGTACAGGCCAGAGGTGTGGAAGGTGAGAGGATTCACCAGAGACAGAGTGGGGAGCAGAACAGGTGGGTTAACTGAAATACACTTCTGACAGGAGTAGTAGGCAAGACAGTCGAGAGGTCAGCTACACCTGTGGGTCACCTCCCTGGCCAGGGATCCAACTTGTGCTGTAGTGGCTAGGATAGCTTCATAGTGCTGCAAGTTAACCTCTTGCACCACCAGGAGGCACCTAATTAGGAGGTTAAAGGGCTAAATGCCGAAAGACACGTGAGCCCATTAGGAAGCAAAGTATATATACACTATGAAATACTTACAACAAGCAAAATAAAATAAAATAAAATAAAAGCTAAATTTACTGGGGCCTCCCTTGTTGGCACAGGGCGTTAAGGCACAGCAGTATGAAGCTGCCTGGAGGCATTGAAGCACCAGTTCAATCCCTGGCCAGGGAGGTGACCCACATGGCATAGCAGACCTGTTCTGTTCCCCTCAGCAGTGTATTTCAATCTATCTGCCTGTTGGCCCCCTACTCTGTCTTTGGCGAATGTGTTCAACACTCCCCCGCCCCGCCCCAACCAACCCCACACCTCTAACCTGCACCTCAGCTCTTGGATGCAAAAATAAATAAATCTAAAAAAAAAATGAAAAAAGAAAATTGCAACAACATGGATGGAACTGGAGGGGTTATGCTAAGTGAAATAAGTCAGAAAGAGAAAAAATATCAGACGGTGGCACTTGTATATAAAATATCAAGAAACAAAAAACAAAGGATCTGATAAAGCCAAACTAATAAAGCATAATGTTACCTCAATTTAAATAAAAAAATTAAGTAGAGGCAATATTTAAAACTGCCTTGATTTCATCTTCATATTTGAACAATAATTTTGCGGGATAGAATATTCTTGGCTGGCAGTTTTTGCCTTTTAAGGTCGTGAATAGTTAATCCCACTCTTTCTGGGCTGACATGAGCGTGATTGGAGAAGGGGTTTTCCCTTTGTAAGTCACTTCCTTTTTTTTCTAGCAACTTTTAACATATTTAATCTTTTATTTTTGATGATTTATCTATGGTGTGCTTTGGGGAGACAGTAACCCAAGACATATTCTGCTCTGTCCTGGGTGGAGTCAGCATGAAATAATTCTAAACCTCTTTCAGTGGAAAGTACATGATACCATTAAAATACCCAATAAAAACATTATGAAAAATTCTTCACTTAATTATTATTTCAAAGTAAGAGTTAAATAGATGATTAAGAAAACAACTTAAATAATATGCATGATGGTAAACATTGATAATTGAAACTTAATATTTTGCCTTTGACGATAATAAAAATTTTTTACTTAGTGGAACATTCAACAGTACCTGCCACAGTAATTTTTCAGTAAACACTAGTTGAAATTATTGCCTATCTTCACATACAAAACACAACAAAAATTTAAAAGTATAGTTATTAAAAGGATGATAATCAAGTAATCATACCTGTTAAATATTTAATAAAAATATCAACTGTCATTAAAAATTACCATTTGCTTTGACCCTATATATTTCTGAGAATATTCTTAAGTATATTTGCTATCACTTATTGCATGAAAAGAAGTACTGGTCTACAGCGATTCAGAAACTGGGATTAAAGGTCTAACTAGATTGTCATGGACTTGAGAGCAACATGATTGGGAAAATTGGTGACAGGGAGATTTGGGGGAGAGGATTGTTGCTAGACCTTTCCAAATAAGCAATTATTTTGTAGATATTAGTATTGCCTTTGAAGACTCATTCAGAGTGACTGCAGGAGAGAAGAGTGTTAATAAACAAAGAGATAGGATGTTCCATTTGGTATACTTCAATAAATCTTGCCTAGCCACTCCTGTCATTGTCTACTGAACAAAGTTTATGAACAAGATGCCATGAGACAAGGGTTTAAGTTATGTTTGGGTTAAGCAAGGTAGGGTTCTAAACTAAATCATTTGCAGTAGTTATTTTTACTCATTCTTACTAAAATAGGTATTTACTTCTAGATACAGTTTTATCATTGTTCCCCCACAGTTTTTTTTTTTCTTCTAAAACTATAATTTTTGGATTTATAGAATGTTTTGTTTACTGTTATGGTGTCTAAAAATGTTACTTATATTCTAGGAATTCATTTTATAGTAAATAAAATCTATACACTACTATATTTAATAAGTACCCTATATCTGTTCCTGTTACTTGTCTATTTCTATATAATTTTATTATCTATTTCTGAGTAATGTGTTACCCTAAGATATAGCAGTGGAAAATAACACACATTTATTATCTCAGTTTCTGTGGATTAGGGATATGATTCTCAGCTTAGTTGGGTGCCTGTTGCACAAGGTCTCTCATGAGGTTTTATTTGACCAGAATCCAGTCTTATCTGAACATTCAGCTGGTAATGATGTGGAGTGTAGGTGTTATTGATTGTAGAGTCACTATTGTGGTCATTTGAAAACTTGGTTCATTGCCACATGGGCTTCTCCACAAACCCTCATAACATGGCAATTGGTTTCTGCCAGAACAAGTGGTCTGATAGAAAATGAGTGAGCACTTAAGGCAGAAGAATCAAGTCTTTTTGTAACCCAGACTTGGAAGTGACTTCCCATCACCTCTATTTGGTAGAAGTGAATCACTGAATCCAAGTACTAAATGCAGGGGATCACACCATGGTGTGCAAACAACGATATGAAGTTTATAAGAAGTTACCCTAGATCATGCTTACTGTACTAAGTAAATAAAACTTTGTTAAGAGTACATTGTCCTCAATAGATGAGTTCACATTAACTGTTACAACATAGTTGTGACTAAGAGTATGGGTGACTTTTCTAAAAAAAACATTTTTCACTCATGGTCCTAAACTTTTAGTAATATTCTGGTGTATCTAGAATGCACAACTTTTTACCAGGTATTTTTTAATCTATATTCTGAAACCAACCTACAAGTAATTAAGTGTCACTCATTTTTTTTTTTTAAATTCAACATGACAGGTACAGCCATACACATTCAATTACTTGAATGAAGATTTTATCTATTATCACACCAAACAAAAATTCTAATAGTAGAATGTGTTCTCGGCAACCTTTTTAGGACACTAAGTCAAACCATCTGTAGTAATATTTTGGATTTTTTTATTCTGCTTAGGAAATAAGTATTAACATATGGCAGAGACAAATGATTTTAATTTATCTTTCATTAAGTGAGAAACAGCATGTTAGCTCCTCAGAGTCTGGAGATGGTTTTGTTTTCAATATGAATCACTGAATGTATATATGTCCATGACCCTCTCCCATGTTATACCAGAAAGTTGCAGAAATGTCCCTACATCTAAGAAGAATAAGAGAAGTTAATAATGTAAAAATTTTAAAATACTGGTAATTCATATTTCAACACCAAAATTGTGATAAATTTATTTAGTTGTATGTTAAAGAAGCCATGAAAAAAGTTATAATATTCAAATAAGGCTTCGAAAAGTCTAACTGTATTATTTGCTATGAAAGTGGAAAAAAAGCATTATACTAAATACAACCACCTGAGACTATTATTCAGTAGGATAAGTAAGTGAGAAATATTCTACCTAACGATCTTGGCACTGGCGCTGTCAGCTTAATACTCTGTGTGATTGAGTAAAATGAAAGGTCAGACAATGTGATTTTGAAGTCTCTCTGACCTCCATTAGGTTTTTGACATAATTTTTAAATTAAGAACAGGGAGTGCCCATTGCAAGGTCTCAGATTTCTGTGAGGAGTTTCTGAATATATAACATGGAAACAAATATCAAATTACATGTTCTAATAATTGTGAATGCACTTATAGATGCAAAATATTTAAATGTGCACTCCTCTGTCAATAGCAGATGTATCATTTAATCTGGGACAAAGATAAAAAACACTGGGTGGTCCATGTTTTCTACTTCTGATGCCATAGCAGGAGGCACGGTGGTCTCATCATAAAAGTGTTTTAAGAAAAGAAGATAAATTAACTTAGGAGGCAAGGAACAACTTTTTAAGTAACAACCAATGATAAATGACGGTACATAACAGATATGACTATCCAAAATAAAAATTCATTTTGAAAACAATAATATTAAACTTTATTATATATCTAAATCTCATTTAAAATTGAGGAAGAGCAAAATGATTTTTTTTTGCTTGAAAAACCATGAAAATACCACATATTTTATAAAGAATGGAGAGTACAAACAAATATTTCAAAAACTTTACAAAAAATATTTCAAAAACTTTATGGTCTAGCTCTATTATTTATGTATTATTTATGTATTATTATTTATTATTTATGTATTTATGTTTTATGTATTTATGTATTATTTATGTATTAGTCTACTGATAAGACTTAATTATAAGAAAATTAACAAACAGCGTCTTTTCAGGATTTTTTAATAGTAACTTTTTTTTTATTTTGAATACCAGAAATTGAATCAATCTACTTATAGCTTGATAAAATGACAATACTGATAACATCAGTAATCCTGATAATACCCTAAAAAGAATAGCTAAATCTATCCAATTTTCTCTACCTGAAGAAATTATAGTTATATCAATGATTTTTTGATGACTCAAACTAAATAATTAGAGCATTTAGTACACAGTAGCATATATAAGAAATCCTCTACCAAAGTTCAATTATTATTAGATTTTGATTAGAGTTGCAATATGGAATAACCAAATTATTATGTTGGTGTGAGAAATTCCAAAGCCTACAGTTCCTAACAGGTAAAATTAATAAGTGAAACTATTAAAAAAGGTCTTTAGATTGGGGGTGAAATTTTATGGGGATTACATCTAGGGGAAATATCAAACATTATACAAAATGCTGGCATTTCCAAATCTTTAGATATGTAAATAGATGTAAAAAATAGATTTCATATGAAATTTCATGATTATTAAGACATGATGTAAACCAAGCCAAACATTTTATGGACAACTTGTAATACTTGATAAATACTTTTTTAGGAGTTGTGATAGAATAGAGACCTGCTGCTTAATCACTTGGAGATTATAAAAAATGTCTGTTCCTATGAGTGGAATTGTAATTATCCCCTTGTCAGTAGTGTGGAATGCAAAAATTTTCTTCCCGCCAGTAGGGTGTCTTTTTGTTTTGGTAATGCCTCTTTTGCTGTACAGAAGCTTTTTAGTTTGATGGAATCCCAGCTCCTAGGAATCTATCCAAAGAACACAAAAACATTAATTTGAAAGGATGCCTGCACCCCTATGTTTATTGCAGCACTATTTATAATAGATAATATATGGAAACAAATACATGCTCAAAAATAGATGGCTGAATGAAGAGATACACACACATACAATGGAATATTATTCAGCAATCAAAAATATAAACTCATGCAATTTACAGCAACTTTGATGGAGCTGGAAGGTTTTGTGCTCAGTGAAATAAGTCAGAAGGAAAAAGAAAAATACCAGATGGTTTCACTTATAGGAGAAATATCAGAGCACCAAATAAGATATCAGGAAAAAAAATCATATATAAAAAACCAAAATTAACCAGCAATTATAAGCAGATAGAAAAGGATCAAAGCGAGGAAGGGAAGAACACAAGGGACTATGGCAATGTTGCATGGGTGAATTGGTGGTGGGGATTTTATGGAGACTAAATCTTAAATGAGAAAGCATACTGTACAAAAATAAACAATGATACAAAATATATATAAATAAATTTATAAACAAATGCATGTTGGCAGTCATCTCTGCCATAAATTCCAAATCAACAGGTCTGAATTGACCTTAATCAAGGTGACTGTGGTGGAGGATTATTAGCGCTTTAGTGATGAGTCTGGTGTGGTAACAAATGTCTGAAAAGGTGTGAACCTGTACTTTTAAACCACATACAGTGTTTTATAAAATGTTCCTAAAAATAAGTGCATTAGCTGTTTCCTAAACAAACCAAAGTTTTATAACCATGGTTCTGAAAATTTGAAGATGAAATGAAATAAAACAAAAGTTAAGTGACACAACCTGCTAGGCATTAATGATTGGAATCTCACTCTTAAAATTCCATAGTTAGTAATTTCAGTGTCATATATGAGCTCAGAGATAGTATATCTCAGCCCTAACTTGGGCCTGCTCCTGAGTTTACTGTTCTCATGGAAGAAACAACACATATGATACTTTCTAACTATTAGCGTTAGTAAAAAATGGTAGTTATGCATGAAACTATTCTTTTTGAATGATATTCACAAATGCTTTGTGTGAGAATGTCTCTGTGAATATAGATGGCATAATATAAACAAATAATATGAATGGTGATGCCTATAGAAGTGAGATAGGACTTGGTAGGACCAGCCTTTCTTTATATTTTGATTGTAGAATTGAGTTATGAGTTGAAATAAATATACACATTATTTTCAAAACTCGGGAGTGTTGTGGAGATAAACAGAGAATTTGCACCATAGTTTCTTATTGTAAGAACTAGTCTGTTTAGTCACAGTTCCCTAATGCTTATCATTTCAATAGTAAGTTCCCGTGTGATACAGGAGCCCAGGGTCACCTCAGGTGCACATCTGGCAGCGAGCTATGCAAGCTCCTTTTACCTTTATTTAGATTTATGTGGATTAGAATGTTTTTAAGTTTTCTTGCACCTGATTCATATTATTTAAAGATGTATTTATTTATACATACATGAACTGGGGCACAGACCAGAGGTATGGGGGGTGAAAAGACTCACCAGAGACAGAGTGGGGAACAGAACCGGCATATCTACTGAGATACACTGCTGAGGGGAGCAGTGGGTGAGGCAGGAGAGATATGCTGTGCCATGTGGGCCCTCCCAACCCCCCAGCCAGAGATGGAACTTGTGCTGCAGTGGCTCTGGATGCTTCATAGTGTTGTGTTTAATCCCTTGCACCACCAGGGAGACTGCATAATTCATATATTTGTAATTCACAGGCTTAAGAAAACTGTTTAGTGCTGATATCAAATTTTTTTATTACTAGAACACAAGAATGTGTGCTCATTGTTAAAACCTCAAGCAACACATGACTCTATTGACCATAAACTACCATGTCCCTTGTCTGTCCTTGCTAAAAAGAAGTAGCTCACGTTAACAGTCATTGTGATTTTTCTGTGACATTCTGTGTGAAGAAAGAATCACAGACACACAGAAACACACAACATTTTTGGTAAAGGTCTGTAATAGTAGAATAGGGTGATGAATCGGTGTTCCTTGATGGTGTACCAAAGAGTGTCTTCCAAGTCCATACACATCAATTGTCTTTATAGTTTATGCTTGAAAATATATTTTGACTGTATCTTATTTTTTTATAAAGATCTATTTATGTATCCATAATACATATGCATTGGACAGATGTAGACAGGAGGGGGTCTATTCCTGTTCAATACATATGTTTTATGGCTCCCTGGCTGGGGATTGAACTCATGCTGCAGCGGCTGAGGATAGTTTCAGAGTGCTGCACCTTAACCCCTTGTGCCACCAAAGAGGGCCGGCTATATCTTAATTTTTAAAATGCTTACATGATGTACATTTGAGGTGTTTTCATGGATATGCTTTCAAGTGTGGACATACAGGAACCCTCTGTTGTAACTTTGTGCTTTTCATATCTTTCTCATGATTCTGTTTCAAATACTGAAACTACTAATTTCCAATACCATTTCTTTCCTGAACACCCAGCCTAATAAAGTTCCACTGTGATTTCTATCAATTCAGTGTTGTTAGGACTATTAAGAATTTCAATCTTTCTTCCCTTTTAGTTTATAGCGAGGAATATTTATAAAATTATGCTGTAAAATGGGAATTGAACTTAATCCATCCTGAAGAAAAGTGCTTAGGTTGTTGTGGCTGCTTCCCCACTTTATATATCTGGTCAAGGTATAGCATTATGTAGGAATTATAGCTTTATGACTAGTCCCAGAGACTAGGTCTAAAACAATATTATGATTTGTTAAAAAATTCCTAAATATAAAAACTAATTGTCTTCTAATTAGTCCTTAGGTTGACTTTGTTAATGCTACTCTTATCCTCTCTCCAGACAATATGAACTCCATAAATCCTCATTCTAAGCTTCTGGCATTAAGAATAATTAATGATAAATTAATTCTGTTCCTTACTACATTAGACTTCATCTTTCCCTATCCATCAGAAATGAGCAAAAACATTTCCTTAATTGTGGACCAAAACTCTAAGGCTACTTATGCATGGAAATATTTTGTGGCAAATTATGCCTCCATCTCTTTTAATCAGAATAGCAGTGACAACTCTAGCAGGCTTCACTTTGTGCTTGGTTAGTCAAGCAGACAATTACAGGTGTCCCACTTCATACAGTAGCCGCTGCAGGCTGGCCCATGACCTCCATCTTCAATCTCATCATTCCACAGCACTGGGCAGAAACGGTGAGCATCCGCACTGTCTCCTTGCTTCACAGCAGTTCCTTGATTGTTTTCAAACTGTAAATGAGTTTTGCAAATTAGGTTTAAAAGTTTTCCAAATATTCAAACTCTAGTCTCCCCTCCAGCTATTGTCCCAATTTTTCTTTCTATTCACAGTTACAGAATGAATGAACTTTACCACTGTGTCCATTTTTTTTTTACCACCTCCACTCCTTAAATACACAAGTTTACTTTCCCTTCCTGTATTGTAGAGCACTATACTAAACATCGATTTTCTTAAAATGCTCCCTACCCACTTTTTAGAATATAGTGGTTGTGACCAATCTACCAAAAAAAGAATCATAAAGGCACAAATATTAACATAATTGTGTAATCTCACTGAGTAAATCCAGGTCTAGTTATTTGTTTTGATCTTTTCTTTTTTATAAACTGTATTCATAAAGGTAGCACAGACATTAAACTTTATTGCAAAATTATTTTCAAACATTGTATTATTTTCATTATTTACTCATTAGTATTTAGTTTCAATTATTTCCTATTACAGCAGATTCTGCTAGAAATATTTGATCACACATTTTGACCTATCTAAGCAGATAGATTCAGGAATGTAAACTTTTTAGCTTAAAGATATTGGCTATTATAAAGTCTCATAAAGATTGCCAACTTGCTAAAAACATTAATAGGTTTATTCATTTTCCTAAACTTCAGTTATGTGGAGGATAATTATAAGAAGTAGAAAAATATTGTAAAACACTCAACATGGTGTGTGATACTAAATAATTGTAAACCAAATTTTTACTTTTGATTTATATATATAGCTTGTATGTACTTTTTATTAGACATTCTTTTATATACAATTTTTAGTATTTTTAAAGAAATTATTACTACTATAAATAGCAAAGCTTCCATTGTTTTAACAAAGGTAGTCATATTAATATTTTTATCACATATTGTGATATGAAATCTTATTAATCCTACTAGTTTTAAAATTCATCTCTCTAGGTAAATAATTCTATTGTCTTCAGATAAAGACAAGTAATTTCTTTTCCCATTATTGTTTGTGGTATAATTGCTTTTAGTTTAATTGTATTGGATCTTCTTCAATGGTTATCATAAGCATCTTTTTTAGTAATTTTTTATTTATGAGGATGCCTCAAGTTTCATTAGTTAAGTAGGATGGGACTGTTAATTTGAGACTTCTGCTGTTATTTTCCTAATCAATTTAAGGATTTTTAGTTTTAAAAGAATTTTAGTTTAAAAAAGAGTTAATTTTTCAACTTTTTCCAGATCTGTTTATTAATTTCATGCTAGTAGTTTTTATTGAAATAGCATGGCATTATTTAAGTTCCAGGTGCGCGTCACTGAGAATCAGCATATACATATTTCATTAAGTTCACCACTAAATGTCGAATTCTAATCCTCATCATACCATTGTCCCCTTTTTCCTGATTTTTTTTGCTTTATAGTTTTTATTTTTATCTATATTTGTCCTATTTTACCATCCATGTTATCATGTTTGTTTTTTTTAACAAATTAGGTAGCTTTTCATCTCTTTCAAATTCTGCAACATTTTGTATATATCAGCAATTAATTTTATCATAAAAGTTAAAAGCAAGACCCCTTCCTAAAGGAGAAAAATGTTTACATAAGGTTCTTACTTTAAAAACACTTCCTGTGTTTTTGTTTATTGACTGTCTAGACATTTTCCTTCTTGAATTATTATTGCTAATATTTTCCTGATAATATTTTTCATTTCAATTAGGTACTGTTTATAAATATGTTCTTTTTAATATTAAAACCAATAAATTATATAGCTATCTATTGTCCTTTAAACTTTTACATTCATTTTTATCTCTTCATTGGTTTGTTAGAATCCCAAAAGAACAAATCCTTTGGCTTTATCTGCTATTAATCCATACTTATTTTTTACGTAAGATCCTAGTAAACTTATTCTTTCATTTGGCAATTATTTGATTCTTGAAATTCACCAGTGACTGCCAAGTCTCCAAATATAGTAACTTCTGAACTTCCAAGAGCTTTCCTTTTATACAGTGAATGTGTCTCAACTTGAATCCCTGGTGAAATGCTCTTCTGAAACACTCTTCTTGTTTTTCTATTGCCACTATCTCTTCATCTTACTTCAAAGTTTCCTTTGTTCTTCCAACACCAAAGGTCAGCCTTCTCCAAAAACTGCTCTCAGTCTTTATTTGGTTTGTAGATCTTATGACCCTCCATCAAGTTTCACTTTCACCTTAAACACAAAGTGAAGTCATACACTTCTCAAAAATAATTCCATGTTGTAGCTTCCAGATTTTTGATAGACTGTACAATTTCTTTTACTTTTAAATTAGTTTATCTTTAAACCCTGAACTTAACAAAATCTACATTACTTCCCTGGGCCTATGGAAATGAACCCACTCCTGTAGATGTGGTTGACATGATCTCATCAAAATGACTCATGCTGCGGCTCTAGCCATTTTATCTGACAGCACCTGATCTGGCAAATGAGCCTGGTGATTTAAGGAATGTCCAATTAGGAAATGTTTCAATTTTCCAAAATTTACAAGTGATTGTTCTAAAGTCCACTCTTTTTCCTCAGCTAGACACCTGTCAATAATCTGACATGATTTTGCTAAACGCTATACTGTGATTTTGAGAGGTATCAGCAATTTTAATTAGTAACATCTTTTTCATGGTGAAATTTTTGCACTATTAGATAATATATGTACATTTTTTTAAAGAAACCTATTAATGTCATTACTTATGCCTCCTCCAAAATGGAGTCTAAAACTTTGAGGCTAAGCTTGTAAGAATTTTTTGATGGTAGAGTAAGAATAAACAATATATTTTTTCTAGCATCTTTATTTGCTATAATGAACATGAATTATTTTTCTATGAGGAAAGAATATTCTGTCTTTGGGTATTCAATTAATATTATAGAACATGGGAGATGGACCATGAATACAGACATACTTAATTTTGAATTTGGGTTTCTAAATTTATAATCTAACTGGACAGTAGTATATTATCATTCAATCTTTCATCTCTACATTGGATGAGGAATCAAGAATTCTTATTTTATGAAATAATAAATGTAATAAATTCCATTCTTTTGCAGGAGTAGTTATATAGTAGGTGCTAAAGTAAAGTTGGTACTCTTAAGAATCAAAGAAAGTATATATGGACACACATTTATGTGTGCTCTGAGTTTAATGTAATATGATCACCTTATGGTAATTTTCTCATGTATTTGTTGACATAGCTTACTGATTGGTGTCAGTGTGGAACTGATACAGTTTTAAACATCCCTTTTCAGACAATCTAGGCTTGAATCCTAGAGATTGCCTTTTAAAGAATAAGTATGAAATTTGATGGGCAAAATCTGAGTTAGCAAACTATGAACCTACCTTAAATATAAGTCTTTATGCTAAGTATTAATTCCAAATTCAGTGAGAGGCTCTGGATTTTAGCATAACTCTCTAACATTAGAGAAGTATGCAAGAGAAAGAGTCTTAATAATTAAAAACAAATATTTATTCAGTAGAGTTATACAAACTGATTCAGTAGTGCAACAAAGTTATGTGAGAACTGATGAAACATTTATATCTGTGCATTTAACTTCATTAATTTTAGTATATGCAAAAAGAAAAAGGTTTATGGCTTGTAATTACTTTTTTAGCTGCTGATGGTTTTTTACTTGCAAATTTGTTTCTGGGAAAGTTAGAATGTTGGGTTTTTGGAAAATTACTTTATTTGCTATACAAAAGTTGTTCTTAAATGTCAAACACTATTTGGTAGCTGTTTGTGTTGTTTCTTTTTTGCCTTTTTTTCTTTTTCTTTTTACTATCTGGAAGGATATGTTTTCCAGACTTGTTTTTGAGGTCAATCTAATGTTTTTTGGGAGGGGGAAATTCTGGTTCTTTGAAACCATGGGGCTTGATGAGAACATAGAGCACTATTACACAGAAAAATTAAATTCTTGTATGATTCAGTTGTGACCTTTCTGAGTGATTAACAGATTGCTTTTCTGATAGAAGAATCCAGCTCTTTCTTAACAGTTTCTAAGAAGAATTGAGTACTGTTATGAGAATGTTACTTTTATTTAAATTGGAGTCAGAAAAGCTTTACAATCTGTAAAAGATGCCAAAATTAATGCCTTCTCTGTCTCAGTAACTTAGAGATTAAATGTATAAATTTCTTTCTCTCCTTTTTTTTAATGTATTTCTTCCAAAATGACTCTAACTTGGCCTTGTATTCACACTTTCAAATGCTTCGTGGAAAATATAAATTCATCTTCTTGTTATACTCAATAAAGAAAATTATAGTAGAGGCAAAACTAAAATACATCTGTTGCCCAGGGTCAAAAACATGGAAGAAGCATTACTCCCCATTAAAGTAGTTTCATCACATGCAGTTTCAAGTTAATGACACTATAAGGTTACAGTCTTTTAAAGGGCATCTTAATATAAATTCATATTGTGAGGCTCTTAATTTAGCATATTTTTCATCCCAATAGAGTACCAAGAAAGAGATACAAGGCAGTTGGAAGGGAACTGCTGCTGAGATTATAAAAATTCTGAGCTTATATTAGCCTAACTCTATATTCCACCTTGATTAATACCATGAAACCACATATTTCAAGTTAGGGAAATAAACCATGCAAAGTTCAAGGATATAAAGTTAACTTTAGTGCTAAGAGGGACCTTAGTGGTCCTATTAATACATGGCCTTACATTTGAGATTATAGGTTAAGCATCATTTAGATGTGATCCTGTGAATCCCAGAGTAAACACATTTTAGCTAAATGATGATAGGCAAATAACATGGCCTCTAGAAACCCCATCCTCGGCACATCCAAAATTGGACTGATAAAACCAACATCAGGAGGAAGATAGTATTTAAATGTAGTACTTAGCTCATTGGGTAGAATTCAACCACCATGGCAAAATGATCTTGTGTGAAAGACCCCAGACCTGAATAAAAACTCATTAAAATGCTGGATAAAATGTAATGATAGTGAAAATGAGTCAAGCTGAAAAGAAGGGGCAATTGTAGGTGTTCATGATGTACAACAGCAGTGATAGGACACAGAATATTATAAGATGGGGAGATTTAACTGCTAAAGTTGCTCTTTCAAGGTGCTTGGTGATGTAGGATTGGAAAGTTAAAATCAATCCAACTACATAAAGCCTGTGACCTCAAAGAACTGTTCTTTCTGTCCAAGAATGGTCAGAGGAATTTCACTCAGTGAGCCTGGGAAACAGTAAGAAGAAAGCTTGCCTTTGTTCAGTAGCCTTGTTGGGGACAAAAAAAAAAAAAAAATCCCATCTCAAAAAGAAAGGAATACTACCACTACTTACCCAAAGGATGTATGGTGCGATTGTCCATGTGATGCAGCCACACAAACCCAAGGCATTTACTGATGTGGAAATATGATTTCACACTGAGGTCTTATAGCAGTTTTACAGGTGAAAAAATGCTATGTAAAATTAACACTCAGTGGGGCTTCCTTGGTGGCCTAGGGGTTAAGTTTCAGTGCTATCACTGCTATGGACCTGAGTTTAAGCCCCATCTAAGGAGTTAACCCACATATGGTGCAGCAGACCTCTCCTGTCTCACCCACTGCTCCCCTCACCAGTGTATTTCAGTAAATCTGCCTGTTCTGCTCCCCACTCTGTCTTTGGTGAATCCTCTCACCCCCAGCATCTCTGGCCACTGCCCCAGTTCTTCTATGGGAAAAAGAAAAGAAAAGAGAAAAAATAAAACACTCAGTAGAAATAAAATAAAGTAAAATGAAATAAAGCAAAATGAAGTACTGAAGTCAAAGATCATGCAGGAATATCAGTGGACACAACACAAGAGTACATTGAAATCTGGGGGAGAGGGGGTGGAAATCCTTAAATAATCCATAAAAGAAGTATACTTAAAGTGATAATGCTTTAAAAAGAATAAGAATAATAAAGAATAAATATAGAGAGCATGAAAAAAGAGTGAGTTTGGGTGTGTGTGGGGAGCAGTGGGGAAGCAATTAGGCTACTGCAGTGATACAAGTGCTAAATACTAGTGAGATTTGGGCTAGAGTAGTAGAGTTGGGGTGTTGACACTTTGGGATTTGGAACTTTTTGTAGATTAAGATATAACAGAAGCCTGATATGATTTTTAAAAAGGGGGGGTTGTGGAATGAGAAGAATCAAGCCCTTTGCTGTAGGAATCGGATGTAAATATATGCATGTTAATTACCACCACAATATTCATTAGTTAAATGGCCACAGAAGTTAAGCACTAAGCTTGGTATTTCATGTAACTATCCACTCATTCTTTTTTTGTTGATTTATTTAGTTTTATATTTTATTTATTTTTTACCTTTATACTTTATTTATTCATTTATTTATATATATTTGACATCAATTTTAATCCCCATGTATCTGCCCTCAACCCTCTCCCTGCCCCCTCCCAACCAAGTGTCCCCAATTTGTCCTTGTCTTTTTGTCTTTGTTGTGTTTTTATATTATAATTGTATTGTTATTATTCTTTTCCTTGATCCTTATTTGGTTCCCTTATATTCCTCCTAAGGGGAAACCATCTGGTATTTTTCTTTTGCCTTCTGACTTATTCATTCTTATTTATACCAAATTGTTAGAAAGTTCTTCCTATGGATTTGAACCCTTTCCCCTTTCTTTTAATAAGCAATATAAATTTGTATATTTATAATATTTTAGCTGTATGACAAGTTGTCAAATGTTCAAAGAAAATTACCATTTCTCCCAAGCAAAATATTCTGAGTTCTTGATTCTAGTAAGAATTTGTGTAACAAATAAACTTCTATATTGAAGTTTGGTTCCTTAAATCATCCTACTGTTCCTACTTAACCCCATTATCTAAATATCTTATCTACTGGGAACTCAAAAATTTATTTTCTAATTAAGCCTAACAATAGGTATAATTTTGAGAGGGTCCTTATTCCACATTTCACTCTTACCATTCTGAGTACTCTTACTTGTACATATTTTACTTTATCATATGCCTTTTTAAAATGATCACAACTACAACTATATGCTAAGCAGTACAAAAGGTTCAAAATTCCATACTTTAAAAAATGTCCAAATTTAAATTGAGATTCTGTAGAGTTATGTTACAATGATAATTATTAAATACTGGCCATAAAAACCATTTTATATTAATTTTACTTGTTTAACCCAACAGTATTCTAGTTAAGATGCACTCTGATATAAAAATAGCAATTATAATCTCTCTCAAAGCCTATACATTCTAGACTACATTATTATTCCTTCACCAGAAGTTTATGTCAGAAAAATCTTAATTATTTGTCCCTCCTGAGTCTTGGTGAAAAATTTGACTACAAATAGTAATCAGTGCTTGACTCCCAGTAAAGTGAGAGAGGTAGGAAGAAAAAGTCATCTGAAATAGGAAGGGATTGAGATGTCTTCTTTTTATTAAAAAAAAAATACATTGAAGTGCCATTGGTTTACATCACTAGTATTTAGGAAGTACAGGATATCCTTCCTCTGGAGTAGTAATAACCATAGTGCACCCAACACCAAAGCACACATAATCTTCTGCCATAGTCCATGTGCTCACTCCTGTTCCCATTCTCCCCTCTCTTCATTTTCCTCTGGATGTCTCAATATTATGGGCAACTTCAAGTGTTGATTTTAAAGTTTGACTTTGCCTGACCCTATATTTCCATATAAGTGACACCGCTAATAAATGCCTCCGTAACTGCCTTGGCTTATTCTTGGCCACTTGGACACCAGTCCTGTAGAAATGCATGCCTATGATTATGAATAAACAGTTTTGGACTTCTTGTTATATTGTGTTAGGTCCACACATAAGGGTTTACATAGTACAGAACCATTAAAGAAATCTGTTTAATGGGTTTTACCAATATGAATCACCAATGTGAAGAGACTTGTCAGTTGCCAATTTTGTGTTAACGGTGTGTTTCCAAATTCTGTAGCCTTCTAAGGACTATCTTTAATATATGTTTTTTGACAAGTACTTAACTTCTACCTCATGTAGAAACAGAATTTCAATGTCCTCCTAATATTCCTAATGAGTCTTTGAAATATTGATTATAAATATTCCTGCCTGTCTACTCTTATAAGCATTTTAGCTGTGTTATTAGTCATTGCTTTGTATTTTGCTTCATTATTGTTCTCTCTAGCTTTGGCAGCCACAACATAAAATTAACCTTACTTTGTTAAATCACTTTTTTTTAAATATCTCTAACACAGTGGCTTTTAATAGAAGTTTGCCTTATTGGGTGGGCCTTCCTGATGGCTCAGGGGTTAAAATCAGAGCTATCAAACTATCAGCAGTCACTGCGGCATAGGCTGGATCCCTGGCCTGGGAGCTAGCCCACATGGCACAGCAGACCTCTCCTGTTTTGCCTGCTACTCCACCTATTGTGGATCCACCTATTCTGCTCCCCACTCTGTCTCTGGTGAGTTCTTTCACCCCCTTAACCTCTGATCTACACACCAGTTCTTGTATGCATAAATAAAAACCTTTAAAAACATAAAAGAAGTTGGCCCTACTGGAGAGAAATTATTTCATACCCCAGTATAGTCCATACATTTCAACCTATATATCAATGTTATTAAATTGTTTCTGCTATTTGTCCCACAAGGAATTTCTTTGTTTTCTCCTTTGGTCTCATCCTCCCACTAGTTCTCTAAGTGCCTCTCTTTATCCTTCTTCTAAGATCTTTAAATCTCACCTCTTTTCTCTATTGTCTCCAATAAACTTCACCTTCTCTTTCTTGGAAGTGTCAATAAATTCAAATTATCACTCTGTTACTATGTTATTCAGCTTTCTAGATCAAGCCCTAAGGCTTATTTTTACACAATCAAACTGCACCAAGATATTTTGATAAACCTAAGACAGTTTTCTCACTATTTCTGGGTAATTAATATTTTTACTTAATATTTATTCATACAATATTTATTTGGAACACTGTATGTTTATTAAGATGATATTTAAAATACATAGCTTATAACAACTCATGATAGGAATGATTAACATTTTCATAAATGCTGCCTTTGCAAGTGGAACAACTAGGTGGTGCTGTAGTGTAGGTGGTCTGGAAGATGTAGCTCAGCTTCTGGGAGTGAGAGGCTGACAGGTATTTACCTAAAAGTGATACCTCAATTTGTAGGAATAGATGTCATTTCTTAGGAAGAGAATGTTGAGGCATATTTGAAGAAAAGTTCAGAGGATGAAGAGTTACTAATGTAATGAAGGAGATAGAAAAACACTTAGGAGGAGGAAGAAAGGTAAATTGTCAGCTTTAAAGCCAAAGGAGGAGAGGGGAGCATTTTAAGAAAAGTTGTGGGATGGGGGAGGGTGGGAGGATGTCAAATGCTGAAGGAATCAAAGATGAATGTGACAGTTTCCAAGAGGCAACTAACTTTTAAGAGAGCAGTTTCATTCAAGGAAGGAGACTTGAAGTCAGATTTCCTGATGTGATTGGATGAGTGGGAAATGAGGAATTAGAGGATACGCTTTTGAAAAGTTTGTGTAAGAAAGAAAATTCATCAGAGAATGAAATGATAGGTAGTATGTTTTACTCTTCTCTTCTCTTTAATGATCAGAAATCAGGAGGTTATTTTCCCAGAGAATTTTATTATTTGTGAATATGTTGGGGAATAAGGGGAAGCTGAGTACAGTTTCCAGTAACTCATATCCTTCACCTACTTGGGAAGAAACCCAAGAAAAGGGAACGTTGGCTCAGGTGAAAAGAAAATTCAGTGTGCTCAACTACAGTGTTGGTCCCTATAGTAAAAAGGAACATAGATAATTAAATAAGCTTAGTGGAAAAGAATAATATAAGCTTAACATTTCAGATACGCAAGAATACAAAGAAAACTCCTTAAAGATACTTCCCCTCAAAATGGCAAATTCTCTGACAAGAAAATATCTCATCAGCAATACTGGACACCAAGATTTAATGTAAAATTACCTCTCCATTTCAGTGAGAAAAATTTATACACCTGCAAATTTTAGGTCTACCCAAACTAACATTTAATTGTGAAGGAAGACAAATCAATTTTAGACCCCTTCTCTGTTAAAATATGTAACTGAACAAAATTAAAAATACATCCAGGAAAGGTTAACAAATAAATTAATACAATTAATAGTTGTCTACATTATTGAGGCACAATGTACAATTATAGCAGTTTGTAAAGGAAATAGCATATAAATGTCAAGACAGAGAAACAAGTGATTAGGATACACAAATATTTGTCTTTGCTTTGGAAAAGAGTACAGGTACTGAATTACAAAGGACATTTATAAATTAAAAAATTAAGACTAATATAAAGTTTGCACATAACACCTGAATAATTGGATTAGGATATTTAGAAAAAAATGTAAAGGAAAATTTCCTATTAATCCAAACAAAATTTAAGAAAAGAGAAATGAATTTATAAGGAAGTATGCTAAAGAGAAACCCTGATATAAGAAAGAAGAAAAAAAACTAAATATTTTAATAAGTATAATAAATATAAATGGTTTCAATTTCCTATTAAAAAAGTCCAGATAAATTTTAAAAACCAATTACATATGTTATATATAAAATATATGCTTAATATAAACAAATATAAAACAAAATGACACAAAGGGGCTGAAAATAACAGGGAACAGCTATGGCAGACAATCATGTTAACAAAACAGGAATCACTAGTAGTAATGGCAAACAAAATTGGTATTAAAGTGAAAAAGAATCACGGTAAAGATATGTGTGTTAATAAAAATAAAATACCCAAGATCTATCATTTTTTTCATTCTATAGAACTTGTGAAGCATAGTACAAGAAACACTTGGGCATGTAACTGGAAATATCGATAACAATTTAAATTGTGCTTCTTCAAACAAAACCACCTGCAGTAATCACTCCAATGGTTAAGTACATTTGAAGCATATAAATGTCTAGCAAGAGGAAAATAGAAAGGAATAATGAAATGAAAGAATATGTTTTCTTGAGTAGTTTTGAAAAATGAAAATATTTAAAGATGTAATATGACTGAGAGAATGGAAGGAGTAAACAATTATTTTCTTCTGAGATATATAGAGACTAGATCAATGGATGACAAAGTCAATTAAAATTTTAAAGGAAAATAATCTATAGCATCGCCATTAAAACCATAATACTGTTTGGACATTATTTCTCTACTTTTGAATCAATAGTTTTAAACAGTCCCCTTAGAAATGATATGGATGAGAACTGCAATTTAAGTTATTCTATCTAAGCAGTCTATGAATGAAAATAAATGTTATCAATTTGACAAATTCTTATATAACTGTTTATAATCTTTCAAAAGGTTAAATTTGAGGTTCATGTATGATTTTATATATTACACTAAGAAAAATATTTTCTCTGAAAAATGACAAAAGTTTATCTTCTCTGTTCACTTCTCTATCTTTACTACCTAGATAACCTCTGGAATGTGAAGTGCTAATTTAATGTTGACTGAAATTACTTTGTTCATTTCTAAATTAATTTAGCAGCATATTGTATTAAAAACAAAATCCCTATCCAATGTGAGTGCTAACTACAGCATACGGATATACATTTAAGTAAATATTGGCAAAGAATATATGTAGGAGTAACATACAATCAATACAACTCTGTTTTTCTCAGATGTGTGTGTTTGTGTATACATGTGCACACACATGTATGTGTACAGATCTATTAATCAAGCTTGATCAGTTTATCTAGACTTCCTGGTCAGCTGATAAGGAGCCCATGTCTTCATGAGCTAATTCCTGACCTCAGAAATAAATACAATTTTAGAACTTAGAGATCATGTTCTGAAAATACCCTTTTGCAGGAAAAGGCCAGTCAACACATGATGTTCTGAAATGGGAGGTGCATCATCTATAATACATGTGTTTGTTCATCTCTCCATATTGATTTTTAACCGACATCATAGATAAAATCATCTTAATTGTTTTTAGGTGTATGAAACACAACTTTGAAAAAACTAATCACTTTAATTTCTCTCTATAGAATGTCACTTAGATTTCAATACTGATAATGATAACTTGTGGAAAAAAGTTTGAATATATATAATTGTTCTTATTCTTAGGGTAGTTTATATAGAAGAAACATACTCAGTATAATTTTCACTTGTATTCATTTGTCTCTGAATATAAACTAAAATATTGAGGGTAATTATGATAATTATTTTTAGATATTATTAAAAGCACTATATGTATGTTCATAAATAATTTTTTTCTCTTTTATTGCTTAAAATATTATTTTTTCTTTATTAGATTTATTTAATTATATTTTACATCATTTGTACTCCCTAGGGAGTTCCCACCACCATTTCACCCATGTGCCATCACCTCAGCCCCTTTGTGCTCCTTCTACCCTCATCCCCATTTTCACCCTCCCTCTCCCTCCCCCATAGTCCCTTTAGATTATCTTTGACCTTTTTGTCTTGTTGAGTTTTGGTTGCTGTTGTTTGTTTGTTTGTTTTTTGTTGTAATTGCCCATTTCCTTGAGCTTACTCTTCTTTTTTTTTTTTTTTTGTAGTTGTTGCTCTTTCACATTCCTCTCAAAAGTGAAGCCATCTGATATTTTTCTCTTGCCTTCTGACTTGTTTCACTGAGTATAACTCCCTCTAGCTCCATCCATGTTTCTATTAATGGCCCTAGTTTATCATATTTTATTGCTGAATAGTATTCCATTGTGTATATGTACCACATCTTGATCCAGTCATCTACTTTTGGGCATTTGGGTTGTTTCTAGGTCTGACCAATTATAAATAGTACTGCAGTAACCATAGGGGTACAGGTGCTCTTTTGGATTGGTGATTTTGTGTCTTTTGGCTAGATGGGGAAAAAATTTTTGCACTCCACACAACAGACAAGTGTCTGATCACAAAGATATACAAAGGACTCATAAGACTCAAGAAAAATTGGGTAAAAAACCCAATCAAAAAATGGGCAGAAGAACTTAAAAGACACTTCTCCAAAGAGGACTACACATGGCCAACAGGCACATGAGAAAATGCTCAGGGAAATGCAAATAAAAACCACAATGAGGTATCACCTTACACTGGTAAGAATGGCACATATATAAAAACAACAACAAATGCTGGCAAGGATGTGGAGAAAAAGGAACCCTGGTACACTGCTGGTGGGAATGCAAGTTAATCTAACCACTATGGAAGGCTGTATGGAGGTTCCTCAGTCTACTAGAGATGGAACTACCTTATGATCCGGCAATCCCACTCCTAGGCATCTACCCAAATGACAAATTATTTTCTTTAAGAAAATTTTTAAAATTTCTTACCACTAGTATGATCCATTTAAAGCTAAAATAGTTTATAATCAACAAGGAATATAGCCTCAGTAAAGGATAAAACATGAGTATAGCTTTTTCTTTGATATTTCTAGATTCTCTAAAAATAACATTTCTGTAAAACTATAATAAATAAAACTATAAAAGACAAGCATCATCTCTTACCTTCAAATTCAAAGAATAAAACTTGAGACCATGCAAATAAATTGAATATAATTTGAGTATGATAAAGATATAACAGCATTATCCAGATACCAGTGTCTCATTAAAAAAATCAGTCATTTCATGAATTACGCACTAACCATTTTGAAATATTTGATCAAGCATCCATTTATATTAATGTAAGTCTTCGATTATAGTATCCATATACTATATTTATAGAATCTTAATAAATTATTTCAGTAAATAGTCATGTTATTTCTTTAAATTATTCTGTATATTCATATAGAAACAAATGAGAATGAGCTTTGACAGTTTTAAAGGTGCCATAAAGATATGAACCTTAATGTAAGTATCATAGAGGAATCATTGTCTTAAAAATTCTAAATAATTACTTAACATAATTTATGCATACAAATATATGGTATGTGTATATATGTGCATGTGCATATAAATGCCTAATAAATATGTGTATACATACATATTTGTATATAATATAGTATGCATTGCATATATAGTATGAGTACTATTTATACACAATATATGCGTACTATATGTATAATACATACTATAAATACATTCATAGAATACATACATGCATGTATACTATACTTGTATGGTATATACACACACACACACAAATACAACATTAATTTTAAAATACCAGTCTGATATTTTTTGTTAGGATTGATTTTACTGTCTGGGCTCTTTATTATTCCATATGAATTTCAGTAGTGTTTATTCCATTTTTTTGAAAAATACCATTGATATTTTTATTGAGATTCTGTTAAAATTTGTATATTTATTTGGGTAGGAGGCCATTTTGACAACATTTATTCTTCCAATCCATGAGCAGGGAATATTTTTCATTTTTGTCTTCTAATCTTTCAATAGTGTTTTATAGTTTTCTTTGTGTAGGTATCTTACCTCCTTTGTAAAGTTTATGCCTACATCTTTTTTTGTATAATACTGAATGAGATCACTTTCTTAATTTCTTCCCCTTTCATCTCATTTGTATATAAGAAGACAACTGATTTATGTGTGTTGATCTTTATACCCTGTCACTTTGCTAAACTGATTAATTTTTTGAATAGGTTTTCCGTGGAATCTCTATATATATTATCATATCATCTGCAAATAATGATAGTGTTATTTCTACTTTCCCAGTTTACATTCTTTTTATATCTTTCTTTATCTAATGGGGCAACTCCCATCCAACTGCTTACCCAAGGGGAGGAACTGTGAGTTAATTGTCCATCAAACCCTACCCTCCACACAGTCACAAAAGTCTAATGTGGATTATTGCAGTAGCTTTCTAACAGTTTATGCTTCCTCTGATTTTGTTTCCTGCAGTATATTCTTGTCTTCAACTGAGGTAACCTATTTAAATTCAAATCAAACCATTACTCTTTACTCTTAAATTCTGGCCTCTTAAATCCTTCAAACTTTTTCACTTTTTATTAGGTAGAGATACATTCCAGGGTTCTTAGTGAGGCAAAAGAATGACTTTCTTTGGCCCTGATTCCCTCTTCCCAGTCTCTTTAACAACATCTCTTGTCCCTCCTCCTCATGCTTTATATTCCATTACTAATTAGCATCTTATAGCTTTCCCAGCCCTGAAATCATGCTGTATCAAATCTCTCTATCTTCAAATTACACTTTAATTTCTTAGGCAACTCTGGAAGCTTATCATTTTCCCTTCAATAGAACTTGATTTTCCATGACTAGGTGACTCATCATTTTTGTTTTTTTAGGGAAGCCTGAAACACAAGTGTGTTGTTACTCCCAGAGCAGCCCTTCCCTTCAACTTGAAAATCCCTATAAAGTCAAATCTGCACACAGGTCAGATGCTTTTCAGGAGAGGAGCCAAACCAAGCCCTGTTCTAGTTATGAAAATACAGAAATACTTCATCCAGAAATAATTTATTTTACTTTCCTGTACTTCAATGTCCCTGAGATCTTATTGAACCACTTTAGCAATAATATTATTCAACTCTTACCGTGTGAGTTTTACCTCTCTGCAAAAGGTATTTGAGCTTACAGTCAAGTATGTTATTTTGCTACAGATGTCATAATATGCTAAATTAAATTCTGATACTGGTCAACAAGAAAACACATTGAATTACTAATTTACCATTGGAAGTTCAATTTCAGTTATCATTATGTGTTTCCATGTTTATTTTCCTCATCATCAACAAATAACATATTTTTCAAGCAGACCATTACTGATAGTTGTCTCTAAAAGAGACAAGGTCATAAAATGCAATTGGGTGGTATATAAGAAATATTAACAAAAATTCCCACATGATTACACACATTGATGATGTCTTTCATGGAACAGTGCATCCAATTTACTAACATTTCCCAGAAGGAAGACAGAATAAGTGTAAAAATGATAATTTAAAGGTTTACACCCCAGTTTTTTGAGTCATTCTAGATATCTTACTAATTTTCAAATATAGGTTTTAGAAGATATTTAAAAAGTCCATCATTATATCTAACTATTTCAAAGTTTCTATCTGAAATAAAGATAAATTAAAACGAAGTATCATTGTCTAAGAGTATATACACTAAATATATTTGATAATTGCTCCTAAAATATTTTTAGAATTTGGCATCTGAATTGAAACCCCTGAACATTTTATTGAACTTATTTGACAATTTGAGTAAATTTAAGGTGCACAGAAGGTCTAGTTGCATTTACATATTGTAAAATGATTCTTATAGCAATGCCTAGTACCTCTATCACATCATATAATGGTAGTCTGTATTCAGAATACTTTCTAATAGATCTCTGTGGATTCTTTACTACATGTTGTAAGTTTGTACCATTAAACAACATTAATCTTATACCCCCAACCTCCACTCACTGGTTTTTTTTTAATATTTATTTGTATTTATTTATGCATACAAGAACTGAGATACAGGCCAAATGCACAGGTGGGTGAGAGGATTCACTAGAGACATTGGGGAGCAGAACAGGGAGTTTGAGTGGAATACACTGCGGAAAGGGAGCAGCAGGCAAGGCAGGAGATAACCGCTATACTATGTGGGTCCCCTCCCTGGACAGGGATCAAACTGGCTCTACAGTGGCTGCGGAAGTCCCACATTGCAGTGCTCAACTCCTTGCACCATCAGGGAGTCCCAAGAACTGGATTTTTAATTGGAGGGAAATGAAAAAAGAGAATGCAGTTGCTTAACCATCTTCATGAGAATTTAGTGCAATTTTGCCATATAATGTAAGTAGGACATACTTTGATAGCTTGTTGAGAAGCAGCCATGGCCTAGGATAGCATAGTTTCTGTAAAAATGCAAAGAAAAGTTAGAAACTAAAAATGTGAAGTCAGTATTTAGATTGCAAGTAAGTGACATTGAAGTAGTACATCTTATTTACTAATCTGATATTCTGCCTGCCTATTATTGAAAAATAAACACATGGTAAAATAGCAAATGGATGTGGGTGTGTGGGTGTGTGTGTATAAGTTTTTGATGACTTCAGTTTCATATTATATGAACCCTTAATCTCCTGAAAAAAATTCAGAACTGGTAATTGACTACCAAGACAATTTTCAAATCTATTTGTTTCTTAATAATTTACTTATATATTTTCCAGATTGTGGAAGAAAACCATAAAGCTGTATTTAAGGCAACGGGTTTTCAAAACCTTTACTTCAAGTAATTTTGATCATACCTCATATCCAGAGACTACTGATTTTTATTAAAAAGCACATTGGAAGAGTGAGCAATTGTCCCTAAACATGAAAGCCATATCTGATCTTTTGAGTTTTATATATGAACACAGTTATTTACCAATCACCTCATTGATACCGTCAACATAAAATATAGGAAATAACCCTGTATTTTCATAAGTCATGTACCATATATACACAGTATTATGCTGCATATTACTTCATTTGATTTCATAATTTGCTTTTCATTGCTTTCACCAAAGCAGATCATCTTTTTATTTAGTAATGCTATTTTTCTCATGTAACTAATGTAGTATGTTATCTTTGCCAACTCTGTATTATTTGAATATGAATCAACAGTCCATGAAGAACCTACATTATTCAGAAGACATAATATACTGAAGATTTAACTTCAAATCATATTTACCACATAAAGGGGTAACAACAGAAAAAAATAGTTTGTTTTATTCCAAGTTTAAGTGATCCAGTTTGCCCTTATTTGATTAGAAATTAAGAAAATTAAATTATCTTAAAAGAAAGCAGAAATGTCTTAAAATTTTTCCTTTGAGAGATTTGGAGAAAATCACATAATTTATTGTTGAATCTTGCCATTGATAATGACCCTAAGATAAAGGAGATTTTTATTTTCAAATATTTGGCACATAAATGTTGGTAATAGAAACTCACTAGGTGAGATAACAATTTATAACTTATACATTTCAGTAGTAAATTAGATTTATTTTTACATATGGAACATTAAAAAAATACCACCATAGTGTTGTTTTTTCATCTGAGAAAAATAAATTCTTAGCATACTTCTACATTATAGTGATTGTTTTATCTAGGTCTAATATTTTCACTTTTTAAAAGTAATTTTTAGATATATTATATTCATAGCAATGATTCAAAATTTCATTTTAAACTTTTGGTAATATAAAAAATATGTAACCAAATACATAGATTATTTAAGAGTCTCTTATCTCAAGATGAGGATTAACACTATGCTCTTATAATGTTGGTTATTGATAAATAGAAGTGACTATAGTGATGGATATTAAAATTTAATTTTTATTATATATATGTTTGACAAATTTAAATCCCATTCCTGCTAAAAATGTAACTTACTCAAAAATTAATGCCTATTTTATAAAATAAGTACTTATTTTTAAATTTCAGAAATCATTAAAAATTGAATATGCTGCTTTAAATCACTATAGCAGCATCCACTGACATACTTAGGTTACTAAATTTCAGGAGCATAGTTCCTTTATAAGTAAAACTTTTTCCTTAAAATACAGATTCCAGGTTCTTATCATGCTTCCTTGGGTTGAACAATTGTCTCCAACTAAGACAGGTAATAACATTACTTACTAAGTAATTAAGTAGGTGTAGCCATGAAATAATTTTTGATATCCTTTACTCACTTTGTGCCAGAACTGACCTTGTGTGAACATCACAGCCCCTGATTCATTTTGTAAACATATAGTCTGTCTTAAATAATCTCATAGATAGACATACGACACACACACATAATATATTCATGAAGGCAGAAGGTAAAACATACTATTAACAAAAAAAATTACTATTGTTCTACTATTTCAGATTCAGAAAAAAATAAAGTATTTGAAAATACTGTACTGTGCATAAGAGTATAGATACAAACTTTCTAAGAAGTCACTTTCTAAAATCAAGAAATGATATGTGATTAGACACACTGATTAGCATAATGAAACAGGGTTTAGGCAGCACATAGTTTATACATAAATGATTGGAATGAAAGGATGTTGGCAGTAATGGAAAACAGTAATGGGTTTTACAAGATTAAACTAAGTGACATCTTATGAAAATTTCCATTTCCTGCCTAGGATTTTATCTAAACTGACAAAGACAAATACACATTTAGAGTTCTCAAATTTCTCATGAAATGTTCTCTTGGGTAGAATATCTGGAAAGGATTTCTGACAAAAAAATCTGTCAGGTGCATACTTGAACATTTATGTGGGGATTTGCCATGATGGACAAAAATGTGTGCTAGTCTTTTATCCTTACATAAAAGACAAGAGTTGGTAGAATTAGTACTTATAAAATATACTGTTGAATTGAAAGTTACAATATTTAAGCAGAAGATTTTTTAAAGATTGATGGGGGAAGGCAAAACAATAAGTTGGTAAAATTATTTATTCACAAAATGTGGCATTATTACTTCTTGCAATAGTTCTGTACTAACACTGGAACCTGCTTTACCCATTCATCTTTGCCATGTATGAAGGACCTGGTCTTAAGGGCCCAACAATTTTTCTGAGAAAACAGGAAATTCACAGTGCCCTACCCTTCAGGAATTTCCTCTTTTACTAACTACCTTAAGCCTACCCAGCAACTCTTCCATACATTAAACTCGCACCTTCCAAAATTATGTTAGAGCAACAAAGCAAACAGCACGAAACTTTTGTATAATTCTAATAATTGTATAATTTTGTATAATTCTGAATTTTAAATAAAATACTACACAGAATGCATTCTATTATTTAAACTTACTTTTGCTCCTCCCGCCATTTGTTTTTGAGTTACTCAGAATTTTCACTGCTCCTTGCAAGTATATTATAAAGTAATTCATTAACAAAAACTTGGAGTCTTTCTCTTTTTTCCAGAACTTTAAATAGAAAAAAAATAAAACAAACAACACTCATTGGCAAGTGGTAAGAAAAGGAGTGAGGAGTTATTTGGGAACAGGGCATGAGATAATATAAATTACTTCAGCCACCATTTTCTGAGCTTTTGAGAACACCAAGGGCAACTTCACCTATGGAAAAATAGTTCACTAAGTGAAAAAGTGAACATTTATCTTAGGGAAGCTAGGTTCCAGGCCTACTCATTCCTCATGAAAACTGCTGAAAAAAACTTGGGGGAAGAGGGTGACTTCTATTCAGCAAAATAGCAGCTGTTACACAACCAGGATCTATTTGTGAAAAGCAACAGTTAACACTGTGGTTGTATTTTTTTCTGATACATTGCTTCAAACATTATCAGAAAAGAGCGCACTATTTTCTGTTAATTGAGCTGACTAAAAGCCTGATGTGTCATTTCATTGACTGTTATCGTTGCTTCTTGTTCATGTTGATAGACTTTCTGAGTTTAGAGCTATTACAAATAGAGCAGTCTAGACAATTTAGAATTGTGAAATTAATAACTTCTAGGTATGTGTAGGAACATATTGCATGAGACAGTAATGTAATTTGTGAGAAATGTCTACACACAAGCTTTCATATACCTTTATTCTGTCTTTAGAATTTGGAATGATGGGAGATCATACAATTAAAAGTCAGCGACCTCGATCTGTTCATGAAAAAAGGGTCCCTCAGGAACAAGCTGATGCTGCTAAATTTATGGCACAAACTGGTAATACGTTAGTTACATTTTTCTATTTATTGTTGTTAATTTAATGAAACCACTGCATGTTTTCATAATCTTTTGCTGCACATTTGTCAGTTTTTGGAGCTGATATTTTTTGAGCCTTTTTTTTTTTTTTTGTCACCAGTTAAAGTCCATAAATGAAGTAGCTATGAATTGAAAAGTGCACCAAAAATGTGTAAGATTTACTTTGCTTTCAGTTTGGGATATTTAGGAATTACATATTACTATTTATGTTAACACTCCTCAAAATGTATCATTAAACTTTTAAAGAATGTCAATAAAGGTATATTTCATCAATAATTGATTTCATAGGACTTTTAACAATTACAATTTTAAATAGGGCTTCAGATAAGACTGTTAACAATATTTCATAATTTTATTATTTTTCAAATGTTATTCATAATATAAATATTGATTGTTAAATGTATGGACATTAGAAAACTTTTAAAGAATTTCATATATTATTTGAAAAGTTTATGTAAATGTGCTAAATAATGCAAATTGATAATCTATTAATAACTTGTAATATACTACAAATAATTATCAAATACCAAAATGACTTTATGATTTATAAAACTTTTAACCCTAAATTAGTTTACTTGAAAGGCCTACCTCTAAAAATAATATCTATCTATCTATATATATACAAACAAATAAATGCATTCATATTTGGCTCATCATAATAAATGAGCTATAATTTCATCTGGTTTCATTGCATGTTGTACATTCTTAGATGAAAACATGTTTAAAGTGTGTTATGAAGATTTTCCACGGTCACTTGGAGAATTTTCAGACTAACAGTTTTATCTATGCCTTTACAAAGTTTTATGCCTTCCAATCGAGGTGATCTATTTTGTCATTAATATAGAATTTTTAAATACATGAGCAGTGTTTTTATGACATACAGACTGATTTTGTTGAAATTCCATAGAAGAATGTGTATTTCCTTCAGTTCATATGTTCGTAGGATAATATTTATTCAAAATACTAGGTTTGAATCTACAACATAAAGATGCAATATTCTTAAGGAATTGTGTTATTAGTAATGGTGAGTATTTAATTTCAGGATATTGGTCTCAAGTAGGTCAAAATATTCTCAGAACAGAAACAATATTAAAATAACTTCCTCAATAAGGTTTTTAAGCTTTTTAAGATATATATGTTATAATTCAGATCCAGGAATGAAAAAAAATGCTTATTGGTACACCTTCTTAATTAAAGAGAAATGCTTTGATATTTTTACTATTTGCTTAAACAATTCCAAAAGTATATTACCAGGTTCAGGTAAATTTTCATATTTCTAAGTATTATATCTTCTCCCTTATAAGTAATAAGATGCCCCAATCACTAACTAGACATTAGGGGTTATCTGACTGTAACAGAGGCAGAGGACTTGGTTTGAATGCTCAGAGTCCAGGCGTCAAGTCTAGAGGTATTCTACCTTGTTAGAGATTGTGTCCTTCCTTATTACAAAATAATTAGCAGTGACCACTTTACTGAAAGTCCTTAAAATTAGAGACAATTAGGAATGAAAAGGTGAATCATAGTTTTAAATTTCTAAAAACATTAAATTAGTTCATGTACAAATATGCCATTTGGTCAGGGGTTTTTACTTGTTTTGGATTTTTTTGTTACATATACCAAAAAATTCAATTTTCAGCCAAAATCCTTTTAGCAAATTCAAATCACAAGGAACATTATGTTTTAATGAGAAATTACTAGTTTCTGTTTTTCCATTTGCTCATTTTTTTCTAGACATTGTTTTGTATTTAGTTTGGTAAAATAGATTAAACACTTATAAACAGATCTATGATGAGCCCTAATGCTATATTGTTAGCAATAACTAAGAAAAAGAAATGAACTTCATAATGTTCTAAAAATATTGATTAGATACTTGAATTAAAAATTAGTAATAATTAATTTATTTTTAACCAAAGATAGTATAAACAGATTCAAATACACTTGTAATAATTACTTTGAAATTAAATTGCTATCTACTGATGAAAGACTGTAAAATATGATCAGATTACATATATTTTAAATGCACAATTTGACACTAGTTAATTATAAAGCTAAAAGGAGAAGGGTTTTTGTTTCCTTAAATATTTTCCTGGATTATACTTTTGTTAGGTGTTAAGGAAGTTAGTCTACATAAATATAGCTAGGTATAGACATATATAAATACAGCTAAATGTCACACAAGGAAAATTTTTTGAAAATTAAATTTCACTTATGAAATCTTCATCTTATCTTTGAAGCAAAGTAGTGGCTGATACATATAAGTAAGTACTTGCTAACGTTAATTAGAGAACAAGAATAATGCAAAAGAAGTAAAATCAAATAATAAAAAATATAATTTTATGTTAGTCATGAGAAACAGCAAAAACTATTAGACCATATATAATTTAAGAATTATTACTCAAAATGACAAATCAATACATATGATTAGTAAACCATGTATGTAAATACAAGTTTTCTCTAATAAATGAGTGACAATTAAAAAAAAAAACAGTAGCTTTTGGTAAAGTAGCATAAATTTTTAAAAATATCTTGATCATTTTTTTTCCAGTACAATAATTGAGATAAACTAGTTTCACCAAAATGGAAAATGCTCTAGTAGCCTAGGATACAATCTGTATTTATGGTCAAGGAAAATGAAATCAAGTGATAAGATACAATATTTAGTATAGAATCACAATTATCTGCCCATAAAGTGATTTCTGACATCTTAATTACACTTAATTGATGTTTTTTTAACATTATAGTCATGAAATGATCTCAGAAAAGATTTTAGAAAAGTATTATATTAGTAATACATAATGTATAATCTAATACAAAAACATGAAATAAAATGTTTCCTTCTAATCATGATTTTAACATATTGGTGAAAATTTATATTAACATTTTATTCATAACTTAAAATACACTCATAAATTATATCAGTTAATCATCGTGACTAGGTTGTAATGTAAATGTACCACTCATTTTATGGAGAGGTTCAGAGAAACCTTCTGAAGTTCACATAATTAATATTTAGTAAATCAAACAAGATCTTGAGACTTTAATTACAATGGTTTTCCAGTTTCCTTTCATGCTCTGTGCCAGGGTAAAGAGTTCTAATAGTGTAACCTCCTACATGATGATAATATTCTTTCTCCGTTAAAGTGAAGGAATCAGATTAGTTTGTGCTATCTCCAGAGACATTTACGTATTAAAAGTAGTATATTTTGTGTTATACTTTAATTTTTTAATATCATTGAGTTTTAAAAAATATTTTTCTTATAAAGTATATTAACTGTTTCTCACAATTACCCCCATGTGCTCAACTAGAATAGTCTTCATATCTTTTGGAATATGAAAGTGGCAGCATGGAAATCCACTATCTGGTGAAATTATCAATTGAAACTATAACATTTGAGCTATAATGAGACTATTTTGGTAGGTAGCCAGTGCTTTAGTGGCAAAATCTAATTCATAATTTGATGTCAGTAGTTATCTTAATCATTAATTTAGTTTTTGATTAATAAACCAACAGTTTAAGCAGAAGAGTAAAAACACAATTCTGAGCACTAGTTATCAGTCTCTCATGACCCAACATTTCTGCCACTGATTATCCTGTTCAAAGTCACTATAGTATCATACATTCAAAAACAACACAAATCACATATTTGTACAAAAAATACATTTAAAAGTAGATCTTGATCCTTCAGTACTTAGTATAATTAAAACATTTTGATCATCATAACAATGCAAGGATAAGAAAAGGACTGCATTTGTGGAAAAGTAGTTTTATTTATAACCTGTATCATTTTACTTATAGAATTTACGTTTTAAAGATACTCAGGCTTTTAATAACATACAACTGTAGCACTTCTACTTCACTTAAACACATCACAAATACTGGTTGAATCCATAAGAAAAAATTTGCATTATAATTTCCCTAACTTTAAGCTTCAATTTTCCATTGTTAAATATGTATATGCATATATACATATATGTGGATATTTTTTAACCATTGTCATATTACTGGGTTCCTAGGATAATGATTCTTATTCTTGATAGAGTATTCTTAAAATAACATATTATAAGGCGTGGTTTTAAATTGTATTCACATATACATCCAGTAACACTTTATGAATTAGTTATATGTATATATATTTTAGCATTGAAAGCAAAAATTACTGAAATAATCAATGGCGTTCTATGCAAAATATTAGAAGACACGTACCACAATACTGAAAAGAGGAAATATTTAATGTAACATGTCATTCCAGTTATCACTGTCTGTACCCTTATGTGTAATTCCAGTTATAAATGCATTCTAATCTATGCCTCCAGGTGCCTATTACAGCTCAATATAAGAGAAAATCCTTCTTAACAGTGCCACCCAATGTGTGGTTAACCAACTTGTGATTGTCTGTGAGTTAGTTGTTATGAACCCTAAAAGAAATAAGAAGCTTATACCAGAATATAATTTCAACTGCTTTATCAAGCACATATTTGATCTCAGCTAATATTTTTATTTTGCAAAAAGAAATTCTCAGTGAAAAAGTCAGCATGTTGAGTTATATCCTGGTCCAACTTGTCCTGGGGAACTAGTTTGTGGATTACTCTGCCCTTGAGTAGCATTACTAGTAATTTCTAAGTAATTTACTAACCTTTCAAAAATGGAGAGACAATAGAATATGATATTCATCCTTTGAATTCTGCACCAAAGGCAAATTCTAAACAGTGTGTAAAATGCAAGGTACTCCTTGATTTATGTACTCAGTGGTGCAAAGTTTTCAGAAATAATTCTCCTTTAAACTATTTTAACAACTAAATGGTTAACATAAAGAGCCCCTAAAAGGTAAAGGACTCAGACTTGTATTTGGGAAAAAGCAATTGTAAGTTTCAAATCTTTACTCAACTTTCACCCTGAATACGATGCCGGAATAGAATTAGGAGACCATTGTGATCGTCCTAGAGATTCTTAACTGTAAGTCTCTTTGGGATATAAAAGTTAGATATGTCAGTGTGATGTCTACACTAAGAAAATGAATAAATTCAGAACTTATTTATTAGGTCCTATTTTTGAGTAAATTTTAGTAGAAATCAGAGGAAATTTCCTTCATTATGATTTAAAAAATCACTTTTCTATGCTAGAACATTGGGAAATTTGTAAGCAGAAGGTTTTAATAAATTACCACAAAATAAATAACTGTCATAGAATGAAAGATAGGAATTGTACTAAGAATAAATTATAAATGTGTCAGTTTTCAACACGATAGAAATTGGATAAGCTCAGATTCCCAGGATTCTATCTCATTCAGCATTAGAAAAGAGGTTATACTATAAAGACTTAGGGAGGAAAATATCATAACACCCCTACTTACCACAGCTCAAGTAAGCTTAGCTATATATCTGCCTCCTCTCCCATCAAAGTTGGAAACCTTACCTTGACTTAAGGAAAGTGACATCAACCTTCATTCTTATTGGAAAATGCTGACTGGTCTACCTTTGGTGTCCATCATATAGTGAAATTTGTGAAGAATAGCTTTGCTAACAAGGTTATAGCAAACTTGAAAGGTATACTCTTTAAGTTTGATTTAAAAATATGTAATATGCCTCTCTCTCTAAAATTATTTTTCTCTAATATGTTTACTTATAATTTTTGATGTACTGTCATATTTTACATTTATTCTCGCATGCCATAATGTCAATATGGTATAATGCTTACTAGATGGATATTCAAGACAGTGTTTCATGTTTATTTGTTGTCTTACATGCAGGTGAATCTGGTGTGGAAGAGTGGTCCCAGTGGAGCACATGCTCAGTTACTTGTGGTCAAGGGTCGCAGGTGCGAACCAGAACTTGTGTATCACCTTACGGGACACACTGCAGCGGCCCATTAAGAGAATCAAGGGTTTGCAATAACACTGCCCTCTGTCCAGGTAGTGTTAGCAGCAACTACAACTGTGGATGTTATTGAATTGTGTCATGCTACGCATTTGGGACAATTTGTTATTTTCATATGAAATGGGTATAGGTATTTAATTAGAGTGATAAATGTACTATTCAACTGTGAAATGTTATTGCTTGTGATTATTTCTGCTTTCAGAGCAGTTAAAAATTATAAATGACTTCCTCCCCCACTGAACTATAAGTTTCTATGTTCTAATCTTCTTCTAATAGTATTTAAGGTTAAAAATGACTTTCTTTATTTTAAATGGTAATAAAGGCCAGTTGAATGAGGAATAAGGTAATTTACAAGCACACTGGGAATATGATCTATACACATTGTGTGAGCTATTTTCTACCCCTTATTTGACACTATTAGGGAAAATAGCGCTCCTAACCCAAAGACTTTCTTTTTTTTTATTTCATTCAAGTGACTGCCCTCATCAGAGTCACCCACTGCTTTGTAAACTTAGTCATTAATAGAAAAAAAAAAAAAGCTTTACTCTTAAATGGAGTACAGCACAATAGCTTGTCGATCTTGGGTCAGATTTCCCATGTTACACCAAAGTTTCATTATCAGTTGATGTATACTTGCGTATTACAGGCGTTTCCCCTTCTCAGGCCAATGACTTTCATATAAAAATAAGTACTAAATAAAATCTAAAGAGTTTTCCTTTAATAAATTCAAACATGATATTGTGACTCTCCAGGTTTATATATTTTTCAACCATTTGGTGGATAGATGATGCCAATTTACTTCCCACTACAATTGACACTGAACTTGCATTACTGCCTTGCCAGAGACCTCCAAAATTGTGTAGACATAGAAAAAAGAACTGGCACTGCAGAAACCTTTTATCTGCTAAATTGTGCTTAAAAGTTCTCTGGTGAATTCCATTTCCAGAGAAGACTGATTCTATAGTTGCTAAAAGCAAGGGTCGAGTGTGAATTACTTGAGAGAAGGATGGGGTAACCCCAGTTTCCCAGCAGAATGGGCAAGAACAACCTATTAAAAGCCAATCTGGAGGAGTTGTTTTATGGGTGCAGTTTCCTACTTGCAAAATGAAAACATTCCAGAAATCTGTTTTACTACATTGTGAATATACTTAACACTAGAAAATTGTGCAGTTTAATAGTTTAGATGGCAAATTTTACATTAATTTGATATCTTAATAAAAGGCAAAGTGGACAAAATAAAAGGCAAAAGAAAAGGCAGGAAGGATGTGATGGCAATGAGGTGTCAGATCCCTTTCTAACAGAATTAGGAAGTAAAAAGCAGTGGATGAAAGAATTAAAAGCTGTAGGGCAGAAAACTATGAGGAAGGGAAGACAAAATTAACAGGAGAAGAGCAATAGGGCCACTGAAACAAGGAAATCAGTGAGTGTCAGTAGAAATTATGCTAAAAGTTCATCAGTGAAAAAAAAATTTCAGAAGGGAAATGCTTAAAAATAACATGGAAGAGGGAAAAGGCAATGAAAAAAAGCTGACAAAAACAGTCATAGAGCAAATAGATTCTATAAATATAAGAAGGAAAAAGGAACATAAGGATCTGGGGAATTTAAGATTATAAAATCTCTAAATTTTAAAGGTAAAATGAGTTTAAGGACAAATGCTTGTAAATTTTAGTTGGCTAGGGGTATTGTGCATTGTCTCGGAAATTACTAAAAACTCATCTCTATAGTATTTATAATAAGGGTTTCAGGATCAAGTTTCCTGTCCTTCACAATGTGAAAAATGTCAGTAGAAAATTAAACTGTGCTTGATGTATGAATTTATCTGGTCAGCATCCTTTTTAATAGTTAAAATCCTTTCAACATAAAGCGCCTTAATGGCAAATGGATCCCCAAATGGAACTCTGAGTGGGTCTTAATGTATTCTCCATGATTCTCCTTTCAAAGCTTACTTTTCAGCTACTATTTTACACATTTATGTGGTTGACATATTGAGTCTGCTTGTGCCACAGAGCACATCAGTAGCTGGATCAAAGGTCTCTCACTTGCTACCTGTGTCTAAGGTCTAGATGAAACACTATTCTAGAATTATAGTTACTTTCAATTCCTTATACCTATTGAAGAAAGTACATAATAATTACTGGGTTCCCTTCACCATCATATACATATAGATTTTTGTGTTTCCATATTTAATTAAATAGTCCTAATAATGGAAATATTTATATTTTATTCATTGTTATAGTTCAGATGTTGAATTAAAAAGAAAGAGCTTTGTTGGTTTTTCTCTAAATTTTCAAGCATACAGAATAATTTATCAGCTTCATATTTTAAAAATGTAGCATATGTATCTCACTAGAGAAATCTGGGGTTACTCACAGATGTTCATTGTATTTTTTATGAACAATTTGGTATTCAATATATATTGGCTAGTTATTTGTTACACTGCTACATATGTACTTCTTTTTAAGACTTCATGAAAACAGTCACCAAAAGTAATTTAAAAACTCCAATAGTATTTTAAGTAGTGTGGATATATTCCTAAACAATTATATAAGTCTCCAACAAGAAAATTAGCTCAGGAATCAACAACCTACTCCTCACACTGTGAATATGCTAGTGTATTTGGCATTTAATTAATGAAAATTACAAATAATAATAAAATCACTTGCCACAAAATATGTGGAATCATAGAATTAGTGTTTATGCTTATTTGCACTATTAAATACTAATCAATAGTGCTTGAAATTAATTACATTCAATCTTGTTATTTAAATTTCATCAGAGGGTTTTCTTAAATTACTTAATAATGTGTTACTTCTAATATGGATCCTAAGATATACAGCTCCTTACAAAATTGTTGCTTTGACATTATATTCAAAAGCCCTTCTTACTCATAATAGAAAATGATGGGGGTAACAGAAAGTAAAGTGAGAAAAATGAAGAGCTACATAATGTCATATATTTACTGTTGGATTTTTGACTTAAGTTTTTTGGCTGATACCAGGGTTTCTCAACCTCATTACTGTTGGTATTTCAGGACAAATAAATAATCAGCATATTGGGGTGTTAAGCAACATCCCTTGCCTGACCCATTGAAATCCAAAAGCACTACTCCTTCCCTTTGTTGACACCCAAAAATATTGCCCAACATTGTCACATATACCCTGAGAGATAAAATTGCACCTGATCGAGAACCACTGGTCTTCTCCATATGTATTCTAAGTGTCTAGAAGGTTATGTAGGTTAGGGATGGTTTTGAAAATTTTAGGCATAGATATCAGCTTTTCTATAAACTTTCACTTAAAAGAGTTATTATACATACATCCTAATCTAAATTGTAAGATAATTTATAGGTGTTTATTTCAAAATCTGATATATATATACATAGTCCATTCCTAACTTCATTACCTAGATAGCAAAAAAGCAAAAATGTGATAATATGCCTTATATCAAGCTAAAAAAGAAACTGTAAAAATTGATTAATTTGATTTAAATTTCCATTTTATTAACTGCATATTTCAAATAGACTATATCAATTACAGTGCTTCATATTTATTGCAAAATAATTTATAACAATTTGCCATTAAAATAATATATCTAATCTTTACCATACATCTTATAAATGGCATCTATAAAATTAAAAGTCATGGGTTGTTATTTTCTTTCATTCAACAGTATCAAAAACAAGTAATTAAAATTTTATATTTTTATAAATGAAAAAATATTTTAGCATTTTAAAAAATATTGTAGCATCATAAAACTTCGCTGTTTAAAAAGTAGTAAGTAATCATACTTTTCAGAGCATTCCAACTTCATAATTGAAGTCACCAAGGTTAAACATTTCTTTGAGATTAATAGAAAAATATCTGCCAGTATATAATATTTTTGAGATTATTTAATGCATATAGAGAAATGAGATTTGATAGAAAATTAAATGAACACAAATAACAATAGCAGCATTATATACCAAATTAACACTTTATGTAGAAAATAGTTGTGAAAAAATTAATGGAAATAGATGCAAAAGTTGATTGAAGTCATTTTACATAATTAGTTGTATAAATTCATTTTAAAATATCTTGAGATAATTGATCATTAACTATATTATTTCTTCAAATTAAATGGAAACATTCTTTCTTCTTATCCAGTGGATACAAATTAGCTTAGGTTTTTCCAAATTTTCATTGGAACATCTTCAGTGTAATTACTTTTTCTGTAATTTCTTAATCTCTCTTTTTCTATGTAACATATTAAAATTTTTCTAGCAAATTTCATAAAATCTTAAAAAAATTTTTATTGACTATCACTTAAGTGTGGCTGATTTGTCTTATATTTGAGCTTAATTTTATAACCAACTGGTGGACCTCAATAGAACAAACAAGAAATTAGGATCTTTCACAATTAAGGTATCATATATGTGTATTTAAAGTAAAAACTTGGTCAATCAAAGTACATGAAATAGATTCTAGATATGCTATATTTACTCGCATAAACTTCTCTACAACTTTAAATGCACTTATGCTTACTCCGACCAATGTTGAAGAGAAATGATCATGTTTATTGTCATCTGCTGCTGGAAGTTTCTACCCCACTTTTTCATTCCTATGGGAGTCATATCAAACATCTGAACTTAAAATTATAGGAAAATAGTAAAACCAGAGATTCAGCATCAACACAGGAACTTTTTAATGAGGAATATACTTTTCCCGACATCCTTTTATTTAGCTTACCAAATATGAAGAATTGTTCCACATGTGAAGAGTTGAGATGAAAGTGGTGATGTGACAGGGCAAAGAAGAGATTTAAACTTTAATCATAATGAACTTTTGATAAAAGACTTTTCACAGTGGTTGATATGGAAAAACACAAATCTTACTTGTATTTCTGATCAAGTTTGCATCATAGTGGCATATTCATAGTATCGGTATATCAATAGTTACATTTGGCATAATTTTAATTAGATCATTTATTTTCTCTAGAAATTTATATTAAGCACAAGGATTTTCAGTGTCATCAAATTACCAGAAGAGAAAAGATACTCTGATTCCATGGCTATTAGAAGGATCTTTACCTTTGCCACTCGTTTTAAACAGGGAAAAGAGAATGATACTATGCAAGTAGATATAGTTTGAAATTTTCCTCATATACAAAAGAATGATTTTACTCAATTTTTAAAAGGCAAAAATCATGTATTTATAAAATTAACATTAAAAATATGTACCATTAATTTTTAGATTTTTTTTTTATTTTTGACACCATGGAATTTATCAATCAAGAAACATCTTAAGTGTTAGAATTGTTAGTCCTTACCTATTTAAAAATAATCTATCTTTAATAGACCAGAGCATCTCTACTGTAAGAAATTTTTTTCTACTATATTAGGTATTACTTTTATTTAAAAAATAATTCATGACTATTTTTAACATAAGGGAATATGCATATTTCTATTAAAAAGGGAAGCATTTAAATTCTAAGGGTGCCTTGGTGGTGGGTATGGTGTAACATACATTTGAAGAGGCAGTAATCTTTTACCTCTAAATCTTATAAAGTTTTGTAAACCAATGTTACCTCCAAATAAATAAAAAAGAATAAAATGTGAAAAATAAAAAATATGATTTAACATCAAACACAGAAATTCCATTATTTTAGTGAAATTTTGAATTAACTTTATATTTTGTATAAAATGATGTTAACTGAACTGAATTTTCAAAATATCCTCATAGTTATCTACTTGATGAGGTTTTTTTTTATCTTAATTATAAAGAAAAATAATCTTTGACTTTACTCCCTGCTTTTGTTGTTGAAGCTTCTTTGCTTTGTTACAGTACATGGAGTTTGGGAGGAGTGGTCACCATGGAGTTTATGTTCATTTACATGTGGTCGAGGCCAAAGAACAAGAACCAGGTCATGCACACCTCCACAGTATGGAGGAAGACCGTGTGAAGGACCTGAAACACATCATAAGCCTTGTAATATCGCTCTTTGCCCAGGTAAGTATATTTTGCGTTTGTTGAACTTTGCATTTATGTGATTTGTATATGGTCTGGAATATACACTACAAAGTAGTAAGAGGGGCCTCCCTGGTAGCACAGAGGCTAAAGTGTCAGCCCTATCAAGCTATTGCCATCCACTGAAGCATGAGTTTGGTTTGGGCCAGGAAGCTAATCCACATGGTGCAACAGACCTCTCTTGTCTCACCTGCTGCTCCCTTCAGCAGTGTATTTCAGTAGATTTGTCTGTTCTGCTCTCCACTCAGTAGATTTGTCTGTTCTGGTCTCCACTCTGTCTCTGATGAATCTTTTTACTCCCTGCACCTCTGACTTACAGCCTAGTTCTTGTATGTACAAATAAAATCGTTAAAAATAAAAATACGTAATAAGAGTACATTGGAAAATGTATCATTTTGTTACTGTGTCTTGGTTACTTCCCTGGATTCTAAAGATTATAAGGAGTACATCAGTAATAAAGAAATTGAGTCATATTTACACTTGGGTAGCCAGATTGTAAACGAATATCAGAAGAGAGGAGAAACATTTGAAGCAGCAAACTCAGCATCTCTTCACAACCTTTCTAAGACTTAACCATGTGTTATAGGACAGTGACATTTTAGTGTAGGACCATGTCAGAACAGCATTCCAGAATCCTACTTTAAAGAAACACATATAACCACTCTATAAAGTGTATGCTGTGTAGGGATAATATGTATTAGTCACATCAAATAAATAGCATTTTTGTTAGCAAATTTGATAGCTTCTTATAAGAAGGTGATATCCTTTTTTTTCTCATGTACTTTACTTAGTCAGTGTCCAAACTTCCTGCCACTCCTTTTGAAATGAGAAGAAAGAGAAGAACAGATATGGTATTTCCTAATATGGATTATCAGTTATTGATTTGTGTACTATGTCTGAGAACAGATGCTGGTATTTGTAGGGTATGGAGCTAGACATCTATAGCAATGAAAGAAATTTACAGATTCATTTACTGACTCATAAACATTAACCCATTTTCCCCATCTATGCTGTTAAAGTGTGATATTATAGAAGGGATGTGTATGTGCAAGTATGTATTTGATGGTTTTGGAGTTTGCATATCTTATCACACCAAAATTAGAACTTTTGCCATTCCAACCAATGTTTTTTATTTTCTCTAAGTTTTCATTATAGTTACTAGTTGAATATAAAGTTTATTCTAAAGATAATAATTTATTTGAGGACAAATAATTTATCTTCCTTTTACTGCTTATCTTCCTCTTGTAACTTTGTGCCTGCTAGTGTTCAATAAATTTGTATTAAATGAATTTTTGACATGCACTTATCAAGTAATATTAATGCAGATATAGGTCATTCTGTGTTTTATAGTACATTAATGTGTTATAGTGGAAGAACCTTGGAGTTCTGCAGGAAAACACATAAATTTAAATGTATCTATCTCCTTTAATATCTGTGCCACTCCTCTGATCCTTAGTTTCTTCATCTTGTTAAAAAGAGGGCAAGGGTAGTACCCATTTCACAGGAGTAAGAGGACCATGTGAAATTTTATAGGGGAGAGAACATTGGAAAGATTCAGAGTTGTATTAGTGTCAGTATGTCAGTGTCCTCCAGTCAGAGCCCTTCAAGTGACCTCCAGTAGTGGAACAAGTTGAGTGTATCATATTGGCAGGGAGAGAAAAGTCAACATAAGGATCAGTAAGAAAGAAGGTTCTGGAAAAGACTTACTAAGGGATTGGAATTGGGTTGGGTAATTTCAAGGAGGATTCAGGAAGTAGGATTTGCTTCAGATTTAATAGTGTGAAGAAGGGAGAGCACTTCTATTATTGGGGAAGACTAGCTGAGACAGTTGAAGAAGTAATCACACTTATTTTAGCTGAGAGAAGAGAATGCTTGCAACATTATGGGTTCCACTGTGACCTTGTTTTTGTTTATAATGCATCCATGTTTTATCTCACTTTTCCTCTATCTCATAGTGATTTTGAATGATGTCGTTGCTCTTTGTGCTGTGTTTAGATACAGCAGAAGATAGCAGACTAGCAATAAGCATAAAGCAGGCTGCTGACAGAACTGAGGTCTAGCTTTAAGTGTCAAACCAGTTCCTGGATTTCACATTGATTTGATCACTTTTGATGCTTCTGTTTTTAATGTTTTTTTTTTCTTAATATTCAGCTGGAGAAAACTCATAGGCATAATGTCATATTTGTACTTTCTAAGTAGGTCCTTCATTAAAATTATGTAGATGTATATTCTCAAAATAAAATTTATATTCCCATCTATTAGGGAAAATAAAATCCTAAGTCCTTAGTTCAAAACCTCAAACACTGTAGAACACTTATTTATAGTATTTACTTTATAGTAATATTATTTTTCCCTCCATAAATTAAACACTGGAGAAATTAATGATTCAATTTTGATCTTTGTTCTTTCCATGTTAACAGTTATGTACACACACATACACATATGTATTTAGTAGAGTATACATAAAAATAGGATGTGGGCATAAATAATAATTAAGAGAGAGATTTAAAGCTAAAATGAATGAAATAGCTATTCAAAAATAATTGAGTTTTTATATGGTAAAATGTATATGTTAATGAATTTATTTTTTTTCTTTTAAGATTTATTTAATTATATCTGACATCCTTTGTAGTCCCCAGGAATTCCCACCACTATTTCACCCTTGCACCATCAGCTCAGTCCCTTGTGCTCTTTCTACTCTCATCCCAGTCTCTACTCTGGGCCCCGCCCCCCATAATGATCCCTTTGGCTTATCTTTGTCCTTTTGTTCTTGTTGTGCTTTTTGTTTGTTTGGTTTTGGCTGTAATTGTTCATTTCCTTGAGCTCTCTCTTATTATTAATTTTTTTGTAGTTGTTGTTCCTTTACATTCCTCCTAAGAGTGAAGCCATCTGATATTTTTCTCTTGCTTTCTGACTTATTTCACGGAGTATAATTCCTTCTAGCTCCATCCATGTTTCTATAAATGGCCCTAGTTTATCATTTTTGATTGCTGAATAGTATTCTATTGTGTATATGTACCGCATCTTCTTGATCCAGTCATCTACTTTTGGGCATTTCAGCTGTTTCCAGGTCTTACCAATTATAAGTAGTACTGCAATAAACATAGGGGTACAGGTGCTCTTTTGGATCAGTGTTTTTGTCTCCTTTGGGTAGATCCTTAGGAGTGGGATTGCTGGGTCATATGGTAACTCTATTTTTAGTAGACTGAGAAACCTCCATATGGCCTTCGACAGTGGTTGGGTTAACTTGGATTCCCACCAGCAGTGTAGTAGAGTTCCTTTTTACCACAACCTCATCAACATTTGTTGTTGGTTTTTTTGATATGTGCCATTCTTACTGGCATAAGGTGGTATCTCATTGTAGTTTTAATTTGCATTTCCCTGATTATGAGGGATGTTGACCATTTTTTCATGTGCCTGTTGACCATGTGTCTGTTCTCTTTGGAGAAGTGTCTTTTAAGTTCTGCCCATTTTTTGATAGGGCTGTTTGCTTTGATTTTTTTGAGTCTTGTAAGTTCTTTGTATATCTTTGTGATTAGCCCCTTGTCAGTTGTCTGGGATACAATCATTTTTTTCCCAGTCGGTGGGGTGTCTCTTCATTTTGGTTAATGTTTCCTTTGCTGTACAGAAGCTTTTTAACTTTATGTAGTCCCATCTGTTTATCTTCTCTCTCATTTTTATTGCTTTGGGGGATGCATCTGCAAAGGCGTTACTGAGATGTATGTCTTGTAGCGTTTTATCTGTTTTCATCTATATATTTTATGGTTTCAGGTCTTAAATTCAAATATTTCATCCATTTGAGATGATTTTTGTACATGGTGTAAGGTAGTGGCCTAGTTTCACTTTCTTGCATGTGGCCGACCAGTTTTGCCAGCACCATTTATTAAATAAGCTGTCCTTGTTCCATTGCATATTCTTTCCTCCTTTGTCAAATATCTATATATAAATGAATTTATTTATATGCTTCACTAGGAAAGTGTGGTCTGGAATTCTGAAGACATAAAGTTCAGTCTCAATTCTTGATTATAAATATGTACTTAAGCAACTTAACTAATTTATTATCTCTATTCTTTATCACTTAAAAAATGGAGCCAGGTTTCATTGCTATTCTATATCATAGGATTGTTATATAATTAGAATTAGAGGAAGAATATTAAAATGTATAAAACTTGCGTAAACTGGAATATAGTTATCATGATTTATATGAGAATGCTACTTCTAAAGTAAAGAATTTTGGAATAAATATATGAAATAACTCAGAATATTATGATAGTTTTTAACTATTTTTTATGACAGCCTTAATCATAGATTTAATAGGATTCTTCTGCAGCTTCATTCTAGGGAGAAGTTAGTGCTCATATCAGTTGTTGGAGCTGAGCAGTATCACACTGGTCAGTATTGCTTTGGTGAAATGCATTCCTCTGAATCCAGCACCCCCTGAGAAATGTTGTCATGTTTTAGTTTGCACATATGTTTGTAGACTTGTGCAAACCCTGGAAGAAGGAAGGAATCACCCAAAGGCAGATCCTCAGGAACACAGCTGGACCCAAATAAGCCTGTTGTGTAGAGCAAGAGACTCCATTCTCCTGTGAACCAAAAATTTTGATTGCTCAGTGTCTGTGGGAGAGTGCCCTGCCTGAGGTCCCTCTGCGGGGAGCCCTTCTGGTGAAGATAGTCATGCTAAACATTTGCCTGACCCTGGTTCAAAGTTCCCTGGTTGTCTCTGCATGAGGATATTATAATTTGAAACCCAAATGCTGCATCATTAGTCTGTTCTTAATTAATTTGGAGTTTATCCTCTTAACCTTCTGGTCAGCATTATGGCCCTTGTATTTGTTTTGTGTCATTTCATATTTTTAGCATTATTATAGTCATATTTTGATGCATAACTTAGGAGATTTTTTAAATTAACTGGTATGACTTGCTTTATTTTTTTCTCATTCACATTTTGTCTTAACTTATTTACCTGCTTTTAAAATTTCCTTCACCTTTCCAGGATAGCTTCTATTTTTAATTTTAATTTTATTGTTATTTCATTGATAATTTTCCTCTCACATTTATTTTAAAATGGCAAACATAATTTTATGTGTGCAAAATAACAAATTAGACTCTTGTTTTCAGTCTATTCCTATGAACAGGTCTTTCAGTTCCCTGAGTAACTTTCAATTCAATATAAATATGAACTCTTCAACTTTGTCATCACTAAATCAGACATCCTCAAAACCAGGGGCAAAAGTTCTCTTCCCCCATACCGTCTCTACAGATGGCTTAATCCATCAACAATAATTAACCCAGAACTATTGCTGAAATGATAGTTTTTGTAATAGTCATGACTACAGGGACAGATACATACTCTAATTTTTTTCTGTCTAACTATTATATATTGTCACCAGTAATTGGTCAAGATATGAAAAAATAGTAAACCACAGTACTTCATTAAGTATCAGAGTATTAAATAGCTCCTGTATATTGGGCATAGATTTTTATTCCTGTTGAGCACAATTGAAACTGTATGTATATAATAGGAAAAAGTTCATGCAACAAAGTAAACTCCCAAGTATCTAGAAATTTAGCCCTTGCAATTTTAATTCCAGTTCCAAAAAAGCTCATAATCTCACATTACTGAAGCAGACCTTTAACTGTCTTCCATGTGATATTAATGTGTAAGGAAGAACATTACTTGAAGATAAGACAGGCCAATCTCAGAGTTTTCCCAACCTCAAAAAGCATCTTATTGTTTGATATTCTTCATCATCTTTGCAGAATAGTTAATAAAGTAATAGGCATTTGGAATTTTTAAAATGAAATATCACAGTAACATACCCAACTGTGGAAGCTTATGATGGAAATGAAGAGAAATTGACAAGGCCTAAGAGAAAGTGTTGATTTTTAATCCTGTAGCATGTTATATAAGAAAGTTTGCATTCTATGAAAGAAGAAAAAAGAAAAGAGAGGAGGGCTGTATTTAAAGTGAACTTCGGAGAAACCGTTTTAAACAAGTTTGGGCATCACCTTTTCAGCATATTCAAAATAGGCTTTTTGATTCAGGATTAAATGCCCCTGAACCAGTTTGGACTCCAGTTTAATCCATTTCAAATCATTGCTGATTTGAGCAAGCCAAAAGCTGAAAGCCAACTGTAATTTTATTTTTTCCATACTATCAAACGATTATCTTTATATCCAGAAGATGTCACAAACGTATCCACTTCTTTCTCTCGTCCATATCCCATATCCCATATGTTCCCATAATCCAAGCCAACACCCTATCTAACTGACAGTATAAATCCCTAACACCTTGCAGTAGCCATCCTTGTCCCTTGTACAATACATTCAGCACACAATTGCAAAATTAAGTGCTAAAAGGTAGATTACATCACATTACTTTTCCTATTTTAAAATCCTCTCATTGCTTCTCATCCTACTTGGTTACATGACCTACAGAATCCAATAAACAGAGCCCTATAAAAAGTCTCCTTTTCATGAGCCCCACAAAGAGGAGCCTTCTCTTTGTTCTCAAATACACAAAGTTTCACGACTTAAGGCCTTTGCACTTGTGTAGAGCTTTCCACTGATCTTCACACTGCTGTCTCCTTATAGTGATTTAGGACACAGTTGTAATATGGTCTCTTCCCAGAGGCCTGGCTGAGCATTTGCTATCACATTGCTCTCCTTTATCACATTGTCTTTGTGATGCCTCTAGCTGAAACTCCTGTTGATTCATTTTTTACTTGTTTATCGTCTGTCTCCACCACAGCTCCTCCGAAGGTATATTTCATCAGAGCAGAGCTTGGTTGGTCTTTATCACTGGTATTCCCAGAGCTCAATAGAACAATGCCAGTCCCAGTGTAGATTCCTTGTCTATCTTTGCTTATTAGTATATATGATTCTCCAAGGGGAAATTTGGAATATCCACATTTTCCCCAATTATCAGAGAACTCTTTTCTGACAGAATGCCAACAAGTTAATCAATCCACAATAAGAACACAGTTTTAGAAAGAAAGCATTGAAGTATTTTAAAATTTGTAGGTCTGCAATGACCCAGGGAGGTATTACTAATGCCAAAAGTCATGCCGGGGCAGGCAGGGTAGGGAAAGTCATTGATTGTCTCTAAAGCCTCAATACTCAGCCAGGTGAAAAGCAAACCTGGATGCAGGACTGACAGAAAAACAGCTTCGTCATAACTATGGAATTCCAGTTAACCATCAGATGAAAAGATAAAAGCAGGGCCTTGTTTCTTGTAGTACTTACATGAATGATTATAATAATGAAATATCAGCTAGATCATATGTTAACCAGTTATTTTTATTTTCAATATCTCACATTTATCTATGAATAATAATGCATACATCCTAACTTGAAATATCTAAATGTTCAGAAATCTTCATTTCCACCTCCATGAAACCTCTTAGTTTTCTATTCTTTTCCATTCTGTTATATCACACCACATTTTCCTAGAAAGTCAGAGAACTGGACTGATATCCCTAAAAATGGGAAAAATAATACTGAATTTTTCAACATGTTAATGTATGAAACTGAAAAAAAAATAAAGTAATATCCCATATTTGACACTAAAAGAAGTTATTTTGTGTCTATATAATGTCTGTGTCTAATCTTCTAGAATAAATTCATGTATCTTTCTCTCAATTTTCCATTATCATTGAATTAAAATGCTAAAGGGATATTGAGTTTTTCCTCTTCTAAAAACTGTTCAATTATTTACTTCATCAAATCATTTATAATAGAGCAGTTAACGTTCAGTGAAAGGAACAGCTATAGCTTAGTGTAAAATAAAACAATCAACAATATCCACTTGATATAATATTAAAATTAACTATTTCTTTTCTGTAACTGACTTTATAAAAAAAACTTCCTATCTGAAACACATTCTATTGGTATTTAGTGTTGAACCTTAAATGGTCTCTCAAATATCTAATCTCAAATCACTCTTGAACCTTAGTCAAAACATAAAATATGAACATTGGAATAAAGGGCTTAAAGGCTTAGTATTACAAATGTATGAACTTAAAGTGTTTTTTATTATTATTATTATTTTACTTATGGTAAAATGCAAGGTTTTCTTTTGGGAAAAGTCTGATAATCAAAGGCTTCAAAAACAGATATTCTCATTTTTCCTAATTTCTTTTCAGCAAGGTATTTTCTCATTCTTCATCGATAACCAAACCCTGCCAGATTATCTTCTCTCTGATTTCCACATTTGACTTGCTCATTCTTGACTCCACATCTTCGTAGCTGGAAAATATTTATCCTCTCTTCTTTGCCAGTGAGTGTGTAACTATTACATTCATTAAAAAACAAAAACTGAAACAAAACTCTCAAACCAGAATTCTATTCCTCAAACCAGAATTCTTAAGAATGTCATGTCATATTCCTTTATTCTGGTCATTCAGCACCAGACTGGATTGGCATCACCTAATTCATTTTTGCTTATGTGTTGCTTTCTGAATGTCTTCAATAGTTTAAAGACACATTCTTTTGCTAAACAGATAGTAAGGTGGAGCCATGAATCTTATTTTTGTAAACTTCTCAGAATGCTTAGCATAGTGACGATTCATAGTGCAAGCTCAATAAGTGTTATTTTTTATTTTACAAATCTGAAATGAAAGAATTGATCACCTTTATAGCTACAACAGAGAGGAAGTGAATGATTTATAACATCCTATTAATTCATGAAAATGTTCTTCTTTGTCTGGCAAATGGACTACATAGCCAGTAAGATTGCTTCAGCTACATTTAATAAAGTTAGATGCTAAAATTATATGAATGGGATGTTTAAATTGGCATTTTGTGGTTTTTAATTTCATAAAGGGTTTACTAAGTGCAGCTAGATACCTATTAAAACAACCTTCTTTTTAATATCTGCCTGCCTTGCCTGAAACTAGGTTGAAAGTACTTACATTCTGTCAGGTTTTCTCATTTGTTTGCTTGGGTTTCACAGCAACGTTAGCTTAGACTGGAACTTTGGATTTATGGCAAATTCTCTTTCACCTATAATGAAAATGGCTATGAATCATGGAATGATATTGGAAAAAAGAGACAGTCATATACTAGTTCATTTATATCACTTACATACTAGTTTATGCATTCTAAATTTTGATTGATTCCTTTGCTTACTTTTATTTTGTGGCCTGTGGGATTATGCCTTTGTGAATGTTGTTGTTTTTGTCTGAATTATCCCAATCTTCCGTTACTAGTCTGATATAATTACCACCCCCCAACCCAAGTAAATTTGTAATTTCTCCTCTGAAAACTTTATGTGACATGATAAGATGTTCCTTCTTTTAACTATTTATTTACTTTTTTTGTCTACATACTGTTATACTTTAAGATACAATATTTTTCAGGTTGCAATTCATATTATTTTATTTCTTTCTCACACAAGACATATTACAGTGTCTTATACAACTCAATAAATTCTCAGGTATCATTTGGGTGAATAAATAGAGGGATCTCAGTTTGAATCTCCAAAAGACAAGTTCAACATCTATGTTAGCAGAAACTGAAGAGTCATCTTGATCCTTTATCCACTTCAGCTCCCAGACTAGTCCTACAGAAGATTTTCTCACTGTGCTTCCCAAGTAGCTCTCTAATCTTCCCAAGACACTGCCTCAACATGCTTTCTCCTTCAACTGTAAAACTCAGACTCTTACTGCTTCCCCCAAAATTCTGTCTCCATCCTACAGTGGATGTGGTCATATAATAGTTTTTAAAAATCCTTCAGTGGTTTCCTAGTGAATTAAGAATAATAGCCAATATGTAAGACAGTTGACATAAAGCCTCTAAAATCTGACTTCTGCCTTTTAACCAACCTCTCTTATACAGCTTTTCATGTGGCTTAGTAAATTCCATTCACAATGGCCTCCATTCAGTTCCTGGAATTACCCATGTTTCTTCAGCTAAGGACCTTTGCATATCTTATATAGCAAGCCCTTACTGTAGCTATTTCCTCATTATCCTTCAAGACATGCCAGAAACCACACTTTTCAAGTAAGACTCGCTTGGCACCCCAAACTGTTAACTCTGAGTATCTTTTAATTTTCCTTTGCAACACTGCTATAAAATTATTTATCATGTAGCTAATTAGCTTATTCTAGGGGGTCTGAAATATGAATGCTGTCATCAGTTTTATTTTGTTTACTTCTTCCTGTGCTCATCTCCTAGCACATGGTCTTGAACTTTTGAGTGATTAATAAAGATATTAAATTAAAAAGTGAGCTAAAAGATATATTGGGTACATATAAGTGAATAGATGTGAGAAAATATGGTAATAGTTTGTGACATGACATAATTTCACGCCACTGTGAACTTCCATTGTATTCATTTAGAGGCCTTTGGTTGGAACTCATCTTCAAGGTTAGTTTCGCTTTGGGCTTTCTGTAAGTCTCTGCCATGGGAAGATCTCTTTATACTGTCTCTTTCTGCTTTGGCAGTGGATGGACAGTGGCAGGAGTGGAGTTCATGGAGCCAGTGCTCGGTGACATGCTCAAATGGGACCCAGCAGAGAAGCCGGCAGTGCACAGCAGCTGCCCATGGGGGCTCGGAGTGCAGAGGGCCGTGGGCAGAAAGCAGAGAGTGCTATAATCCGGAGTGCACAGGTAAGGCCCAGTTATTACATTTTAAGAAAGTCCGCCATTTCAAAATGTGACAACCCAGTGCCAGATGATCATGAAATTACCAGGAAGTCATCATTTACTTGTAGTATATGAAGCTGATGGTACCATAGCTCTTTCACTGTCTGTCCCATTTGTAAAGCAACAGCATTCAGGAGCTTCTTCAGTATTGTTTAAGTTGTTTAACTTTAGCACAGAATTTTTATAAGTAAGTTTCAATGTCCAATCGAAGAGTCAGACAAACTTATATAAATCTGTTAATCACAATGTTCTATATTTGACCAACAAGTCAAATACTTGAACAATCTTTATTCATGGTAGTAACAAATAAAAATGAAAGGGATAATAATGTTCCTCAGATGTTAAAATTCCAAAAGCAATATGCAGTAGACTATTGCCATTGACCATAATGTCTTTCTTTCAGCCAATGGTCAGTGGAACCAGTGGGGCCATTGGAGTGGGTGTTCCAAGTCCTGTGATGGTGGCTGGGAAAGGCGAATGAGGACTTGTCAGGGAGCAGCAGTCACAGGGCAGCAATGTGAAGGAACAGGCGAAGAAGTGAGACGATGCAGTGAGCAGCGGTGTCCAGGTAAGAAAGAACTGAGACTAACCTAATGGAAATATTTTGTAACCTGAAAAAAATATATATATGGACATTGGTTAAGGGAAGTACTTCCTTAACTAAGGGATTGGAATGCTAAATGGCTATTTGATTCTATGATATAGTTTCCTTTATTTTTAAGTCATACACTATTTTTGTTATAGGATTTTTAAATTATTTGCTGCAAAGAACACAGAAAGGTGTGATAATACAAAGGTAGCCATAATGAATAGTAACAAAGTGAACCATGGTTAAATCAGCTAGAGAAATATTTTTCATTCTTTTCATGAGATATTTGTTCACTGAGAACACACATAAAGTTACCCTAGATAATTTAAAGATCTATAAATATGTAAAATATAGAAATACAAAAACATAAGTGTTAACTAGCTAAGTAAGAAAATAAAGAAATGATGCTGTAATTCCAGAAACTTATAAATTCTATTGTTGATCTTCTTAATGTATGAGTAGAATATGCCTGTTTACTTGCCATTGCCTCATTTTTTAGTGTAAATGGAAATTCCTGTGAGGAGCACATTTTAAAATGAAAGCATAAAATTTTAATTAGTACTGAAAGAATGAAAGTGCTGCTACACTTCAAGGATTTTTACATATAAGCATAGGGCAAAAATGAAAGGCCAAATATTGTTCAGAAATATGTTTATAGATCATATATTTTAAAAGATCATTTACAATAGACTCCTTTCTAATTGTATGTACATTCCTTAAAACATTATTGACACTGAGAACTCAAAAGTAAGTGAAAATTGAAATTTTAGAATGATGGTATAGGCAAAATTACTATAACTTGCTAGAAAAGGTGATTGGATAGAACCTGTGAGCTAGATATAGAGGGAAGTGTTGAATTCAGGGAATTTGAAGATACAGCGAAAGTCCTGTCTGAGCTAGTACTCTGTGAGCAAGTTCACTAACCCCTCTGACCTTCTGATCTCATGGATAAAGAAAGTGCAGCTGTTAGGAGGATCTTGGAGGTTACTTTTCAGTTCAGAAGCTGTGGAATTTTACTTCTAACATAACTACATCAATTCGGAAAAACTGAGGAATCTTAACAGATATCTCAGGGTCAAAACTTTGTATTTCATCAGATTAGAATTCTGAAGACTTCTCATAGTTTAATACTAAAAACACGAATAGAATATGGATTCCAAGAGTAAAAATGTATCAATACATTGTTCTATTTTAGATCTTAATAAAGATCAAAAATTAGTTTCACTTATTCTTAATGCAATATATGTTTAGAAGGATAAGAAACATCCAGCATGCAGGATTTTGTTGAGAAGGATACCTGGCAATATTTGCACTGTGAATCCTTCCTGCATAAGAATTAAGATGCAGTAAACAAAATTTATGACAAGGGAGAAATTTCATTTGAAAAGTGGGCATGATTAAATAAGGCTCTATTAATATTTGAAGTTATCTAAACCCATCTGAACATAAGTAGGATTCTTAACTGGTCTTTTAAAACTGCCTTTCTTCTGAATACATAGAGGTAAACCAGTGTAGTTGTGATCAGATTTACCAAGATTGCCACCTGCTGTTTGGAAAACATTTTACATATCTATTTACAGGGAAGATATTATACCTAAATTCCCAGGTTTGTTTGTTAGTTTTCATGACTTAAAGCAGGTTGAAAATTACATAAAACTGTTTATATTATGCTATATATTTCTGTATTAACCTTTACACTTTCATTTTACTGTTTTTGATAATGTGATTTAAAAAGAAGCACAAATCATTTCCAAATGTATAAATGGCAGTTTTGAGTTAAAAGGAGTTCTTAAATCAGCTAAATAATTTAAAATTAATGCTTATATAGACAAATATATGTACCAAGCTTCTGAATATATCCTAATCTGTATCTTCATACAAATTGTATTGTCCATCAAATATTGTATAGCTATTAATTTCAAATCTGCTGTTGCATTTATTGAGTATATGTTTTTATCAAAACATTCATAAAATGAATTTTTAACACTTATCCTCCCCCAAATTATTTTATCATCATAGCGGCATTTACAAATCACCTAGTTGTCCATAGTGAATTTGATTTCTATATATGCATTCCAGCACCCTCAGTTGTCTCTCTGTGGTCTGTAGGTACTGCTTCCATAATTAAGACCTTTGCATTACTAGCTGCAGTCATTATGCCACCCACAATTTATATAATGACATGTAAATTGAGAAAATTTTTAAATAATATTGCATTAGTAAGGCATTTTTCTCTTTCATTAAAACAAAGCCTGAAAAATGTATTTCTTTTAAACAATGTGCATTTTTTTTAGTACTGTTCATTCTTAATTTTTCTTCAGGTTGCTGGAAATAACTAGTATTTATTTTTATACTTCGCTTAATTTGGAAGCAAAACAAATTAATCAAGTTTGCCAAGAGAGACCCTCTGTTGTCAGGAAGGAGAAATATAATACACACAAAATCTTTGTCTGGATAATTAATGAAAATAATGATTAATCATCTGGATTTAATCAAAAGTTGTTATGATGTTTACTAAAAAAGGAAAATAAAATATATTTTCATATTAAGATTAGGACATTTCTTGACTAGTAAATAGATAAAAGTATTAAACAGAACATTCGTGACCTAAAATGAGATATTGTTCTTATGCTTAAAAGAAAATTATAGGAATGATAAAAAAATGTTATTTTTTAAAAACATTCTGCTAGTTGAGGAGTAAGTGGCTTCAGGGGAGATAATTAAATGCCCAATTTTTAAACTGGTCAAACTCATGAAATAGTGATTTTATTAATCTCTGTTTCATTGTTCATTCCTAAGCATTGAGAGCTAAATCCTATAAAAGGTAACGTTCCTCTGATTTTGTGTTGCCACAAAATCTATACATATACTAATTTAGGTTTATTTTGTTTGTTTGACAATATTTCTGTGATTAATATCAATCAGAAAAATAGATGTTAATGGTAGTGTCTTGACTAAATGAACTTTTGGCTTCCTGGGGGCACCTGCTTGCTCTGTTTCCAGGGGAGTGCCTTGCAATTTCTATAACTCCAATCCAAGGATCCATTACTGTTTAGTTAGTGCATTGTAACCTACCATTCAATTTAGATGTTATACTTAATTTACATACAAAACATTGTTCTTGGAGTCAGAAATGTTTTTATCAGCAAATGGTGAATGAAACCTGCAGAGTAAACCCAGGGAGAAAAAACGTGATACTCAAGGGAACCCTATTACAAATGCATTGTAATAGGCCAGAGATGTAGCAATATGTTGGCATATCATTCTATAAGCACTACTACTAAAGGAGATTGGCAGTAATGTTTATAATCCCAAACTTGGTTTGGACATTATCATCCAGTTGTATTATGTGTTGTTCTGTATTGTTTGTGAATACAAACCACCTCCCTCTGAGGATGACTATTCTTTCTCTGGAAAATTGCTCTCCAACTGGACTACATCTTTCCTGGATACCAGAAGAGGGTTTTATTTGGTTTCTGAGTAATTTCATTTAATTTAGCATTCGTAGGAAGAAAGAATCACGAAGCTGGCTTACCTTGCATTCTTAGATTCTTCAAGTACCTCTCATCTTTCAGATCTGTGCTTCTGAGCAGATGTCAGAATCACCTAGAGAGCTTATTAAAATACAGGTTCATGTGCCAAGCCCCAGGGATTCTGACTCAGTAGGTCTAGTACAGGCCTGAGAATTTGCATTTTCTAACAAGCTTCCAGGTGATGTAGGTGGGGGTACTACAGATTACTCTTTGAGTAGTGCTGACCAACTGTGAAAATAATTAGATATCAGCCTTCATTTGGTGAAGGTTGAGCTATTGTCTCAAATAAAATAAAATTTTATTTTATTCACACTTCATAAATCACGAGGGACTGTTTCTGGATCAGTTAATAATGAAAATGTGGACAATCCATTTGAGATTTCCTTAGCTAAATCATGTTACAAAAAAAAAGTTTAAAGGAAAATAGGGCTATGACTAGTTGTTATGGATGAAAAAATTCACATTTCTTCAAACCCCATTTTTTCTGTTCCGTGGAGAGCAGGAGAAGCAATTTGGGCATACCTACACATGCTTGATAGAAAGCTGTGTACTACCAGAACACAGCTCCATCCAACAACTCTCCCTGAGGAGTACTGCATTTTGTTTCAGCAGAGTGAGGGACACCCCTGGGCCCCCAAACCTGCCTGCTCTAAATGTTTTCTTTTTACCTACCACATAAAGACAAAATAAACTCTAGTGTGTAAGACCGTCAAAAGAAAAGAACTTTAGGCCTTCTGATATCACAGGGGTTAAGTCTCAGCACTATGAAGCTAGCCACAGCCACTGCAGCAAGAGTTCGATCCCCAGCCAGGGAGCTGACCCACATGGCACAGCAGACCTCTCCTGCCTTGCCCACTGCTCCCCTCAGCAGTGTATTTCAGTAGTTCTGTTTGTTCTGCTCTCCCCGTCTCTGGTGAATCCTCTCAACCCCTATACCTCTGGCTTATACCCCTGCTCTTGTACACATAAATAAATAAAATTTTAAAAAGAAAAGAACTTTTTTTTATCTTCTTAGTTTTTATTTATTTTTTTCAGTTTATATATATATATATACATATTTTTAATTTACATATATTTGACATCAATTGTAATCCCCATGTATTCCCCATCACCATATCACCAGTGCAACATCACCTCA
>JAGFMF010012055.1:890146-902401 GCA_019455555.1 Galemys pyrenaicus
CAGCTTCCCGATCCACTCATCTGTTTTTGGGCATTTAGGTTGTTTCCAGGTCTTACCTATTGTAAAGAGTGCTGCTATAAACATAGGGGTGCAGGTTTTTTTTTTTTTTGAATCAGAGTTTTTGTGTCTTTTGGGTATATTCCTAGGAGTGGGATTGCTGGATCATATGGAAGTTCCAAAAAGAACAGAACTTTAATACAAATAGTGTGCAATAGAGAAGGGAAAAATATAGATAAAATCAATTCCAATTAAGCACTAAAAGTTATCCATCGCCTCATGGGTAAATGCCTAACCAAACAGGGTTGGCCCAAAGCAGGACCACCAAGATCCACCACCATTTTATAAGTCTAAGGCATCTACTGGTGGGGACCCATAGGAAAGGGAGTTAAGGGACAGAGGGATCAGACAACTCTGGGAGGAAAAGAATAAAATCAAAATCCAAGTCAAGTTAAGAGCTGCCATTGTCAACCTGCCCACAGTCTCACAACCACATCTTTGTCTCTTCCAAGTGACTCCTTCTATGTTTCCCCTGTCCCTGGTATAAGTCCAAGGCTGAGAGGTAATCAAAGCTTTTTCAAAAGTCTCTCTGCTCCATGTGCTTCCTCCAAGTCTTCTCTTAGCCTTCCTTCCTTATTTTGCAGCTTTTTCCTACTCAACTCCCCTCTTACTTGGGTGGGGTAGGGAACCTGGAACCCCCATATCCTTCTGTGGCTATCACACTGTTACAGTTTTGCTCCTTCTAGTCCACCCAGGCTATTAGCTACTGAATACAGGCACAGCTTTAAACCATTTGGGCTGGGGTGCTAGGAAGAAGGAATAATTCTTAGCTCACATTTCACATTGATTTGTTTCCTTCTCATGTCCCAGGTGGTAATATGTGAATTAATTACTCAGAATATAAATATTTCATCTTTTTTTTAGAGATTAATGTAAAACTTCTAAATTGTGTGGATTGCTCCATTATAAGACTAAATGTAATTAATAATAGCAATTCAAGTTATCAGTGTAAAATTGATGTTTCATTTGTAAAGCAAAAATAAACATACTACTATATTGAAGTGTTTGCATCCAACTTGACACTTGCTTTACCTGTCTTGTTCTAAAACTACGCAGGTTAATCACTGGTAATACTTTCAAAAAGCTTCTTTTCCACTAGAATGTCCATTATTTTCTGCAATAGGTTGTTATATGTCTACCATATAGAGATTATCTTATCACCTGTTCTGTTCTTCAAAATGTTAAGGCAAATGTTTTCATGGAATGTTTTTAGACACAGAGAATAATGTCATACCATAGTGTTCACACCAGGTGTTCACCTAAAACCAACCACTGAGATCAGTATTGACAGTGGGTGGCACTAAGAATTGACTTCTTTCAACTTGAAAGTTTTTTTTGTTCTTACCAAGTCACCTCAACTACCTTCTAAAAATCAAGGAAATAAATTGGAACTTGAAGGCACTGATGATGAAAAATCTTCATAGGCAAGAGAGATTACTTGTTGTTTAGTAAAAACCTAAGAAAACTACTGATCTTCCCCCAAAGCATGAGTTTATTACTTACTCCAATCTATACTTCACAACAAATAAGCTAAATTTTATAGTGAGAATTGAGGAAAAAACACAGAGGTCTAAAATAATAAATGTGTTTACAAGATAGTATAGTATGCCTGCTATTTAAAACTGTTGCTGTGAAGAAAATTATTATTGTAATTTGTCTTATCAGATTGCTCATCAGATGAGACATTCAAAAAACTCATAGTTTCTGCCATAGCAGAAACTTAAAAAGCAATTTGTTGCAATCTTACATTACCCTATTTTGTCCAATTTAGAAATATTTGGCAACATGCTGATCATTCTCAAATTGTAATCAGATTTCAGCAGTGCATTTTACTGTATTTATTTTATTTTGTATAGATTGCCAAGTGATCATTACAATACATTTGGTTAACATTCATCATCGTACATAGTTACATTTTTTTTTTTCCTTCTTGTGATGGAAGCTTTAACATTTACTCTCTTGGCAATTTTCAGATCTACAATACAGAATTTTTGACTATAGTGAATGACATGTCTATGACTTACTTACTTTGTACCTCGGCATATGTACCTTTGAACCTCCTCTCCTCATTTTGTCTCCCGTATCCCCTGCTTCACCCCTGATTCTGCCAACCATCAGTCTGTTCTTTGTATGTATGACCTCCACTTTGTTTGCTTTCTTTGGTTTTAAATTTCATGTATAGCATTTGTCGTTCTGTATGGAACAATAGTAAACATAAGAATAATTTAGAAGATAATTTAAAAACAAAATTAAATTTAGTGCAATTACTAAAACTGCTTTTTGGGGTTCAGTGTTTACCCAGCTACTGAACCTGAATGTTAACCCTTAATGTTTCTCACCCCCACTTATTCCGTTTCTTTTTATATCCTGACATAATAATGACCCTAATTTTCTGCCCAGGCACTCTTTGCTTACTATATCCCTCTTCCATTGTCATCTCTGTGAGGAAAACCCACAAATATGCATCTTTATGCCTAAACACTGGCAGTGCTCCATAGACCTGTCCAAGTGGGATATCAGCTCAGACTGTGATAAAGGGGAGTTTTTCTCTGACCAGAAATCTTTACTGTCATCAGAAGTAATTTCTCATTCTTGTTAATCTCTTTCCTGGCCACTACCACTTACATATAAGGAAATGGCACAAAGAAACTGAGGTGTGGAGGCAAACACTGCTTGGTCTGGAGTTCTGTGCCCTCATGCATGAATTGGGGAAAATGGCATGAACCTCGGGGAATTGTTCTAAGAATGAAATGATATGTACTATAACTACTTAAGATTTTAAGTGGAAGTTTGGGTCCTCTTTGTTATTCATATTATTAAACAATGGTCTTCTCTAATCTCTTTCACACTCCTGTATCTGATTGTTCTCCCTTTGCATGGTCTTGGCCATGTGAGTCATTTGCTCCAAAAACAAAAACAAAAACAAAATCTTCTGTCCTTTTCATTACTTGCCAAATCTAGTGCATATTGAGATTCCTGAGATTATATTTTCCCAACTCACCAGCTATTAACTTTCCAAGGTTGTCAACCTCTACTCACTTATACCTATATTAAATGCTTAAACAGATCTAGACTCTGGTTCCTGGATATGGTGGCACATTATTCTCTTCTTATTTTGTTGCTTGTACTGTTGTCTACCTGGACTCCAATTTCCTGCTCCTCTCTATCTCCACCTGCTGAAATCGGAGTATCTTGCTAGTCTAGTCCATTAAAAACTGTCTTCTTTAATCAGTTGTCATCATCCCACAATGTCATGAGTGTGTCTTATATTTTGAACCACTTTAAACTTGCATTGCGGTTTCCTTTTATATATTGTGCACGCTTACATACATACATCTTTCTCTTAGCTAGAATTCCAATTCATGATAGAAGAGCTGTCTATTTTCAGTCTTTCAGATCCTTTAATTTGCACTAAATCTAGTTGAGTTTAGTAAGTAACTAGAGGCATGTACTTTTGAATATTTTTATTTCATATCATGAACACAATTACTACCTAATGAAAACATTTCTACAATGGCATGTGAATAAAAATAAAAATTTTTATTTTTTAAATTTATTTTTAAAGATTTGTTTATTTGTGCATACATTAGCTGGGGTATAGGCCAGAGGTACAGGGGGATGAGAGGATTCACCAGAGACAGAGTGGTTAGCAGAACAAGCACATTGACTGAAATACACTGCTGAGGGGAGAAGTAGGTAAGCTGTGAGAGGTCTGCTGTGTCATGTGGGTCAGCTCCTTGGGCAGTATCGAACCTGTGCTGCAGTGGCTGCCTATAGCTTCATAGGGTCTGACACAACCCCTTGCACCACCAGAGAGGCCCATGAATCAAACTTTTTAAATGAATATGATAAATACCTTACTATCATTTTCTTTACTCTTTCAAAATGTTGCTAGTTTACTTAATTAGAATTTGAGTGGACATTTTTAGCTCATATACAATTTCTTTTGTAGTTAGAATTTGTGGCATAATTCTAATTGAGATGTTGGAATCAAGAAGGTTCTATAGCAAGTTACTTGGTTTCCTCAAATCTTAGCTTACTTATTTAGAACAAAACTTCTCAAAACTGTCCTATCTCCATATGTTAGGGTAGAGTCGGTCCCAGGTATGCCCAAATAGACTTCTAAATCTTTATGGCAGCTGACAAGACAGAAGGTTGTGGCTAGACCTTAATATCCCATAGCCTTGTCCATACCTCAGTGTGCCCCCATATGTCATTTTCTACATGTACATGTCCTGGAGAAGACTAAGAACCACTGTTAACCTCAACAGTTCTCGAACATACTTCAAAAAGAAATGTAGAAACAATTTTCCAGCAAAATTCTTGGGTTTATCACAATATGAAGCTTTGTCTCATAATAAATTTCTTAGTTATCCTCACTATTAAAATTACTTATTTTTTTATTATTAACTTTGCGAACAGGTTGGAAACTAGTTACCTTATTTATTAAGTTGAAATATAGCATTAAAAATTAATAATTTTGAATTCTCTTGGGTTTGTAGTTATATATAAAACACTGGTCTAGAACAAGGCTTTGAAGAACTGCAATGTGGATTGTTTGCTAATGAATTTAAATTTGAGTTATTTATTGACCTACAAACTTAAAAAAAAAAAATGTCGCAAAATTGCTCACTACCAGTTTATCACTGCAATGAGTGCTTAGAGACTGTGACATTCTCTGAATATAGTCTGAGAGTTTGATGGACTCAGGTCCTTCACCTCATAGATGACCGATTCTGCTACCTTGGTTTCCTTGGGTTTAAAGTGAGGCTAATAATTGTCACCACTTCATCAGATTATTATAAGGGTCCAATGCATTAAAACACTCAATGCACTTAGAAGAGTGCCTGACTCACAGTGATATGTGAATATTGTTAATATAATTGCATGTTCTTTTAACTGGAGACTGATAAAAACCATAACCATTTTCTTTACAAGGAATGTCCATTTGATAAATGCTCCTTTTTTTCCTCTCAGATCTTGCAGAAGCATAAATTCCTCACAGAAGTAGGTTCCACCCATGAAATTAGAGCTGTAAGCAGTGTGAGCCTAGACTGGATCTATCTCATTTGTCTCTGTATTCCCTAGCACAGGGAGTTCCCAAAACATAAGAATTAATGAATTGCAGCAAGTGAATCTGAAATGTGGGGTCATGTGTAGTGCATGTTTTTTCTTGTTCTTTTTTTTTTTTTTTTCCCACATGCCAGCTCTAGAGTTTCGAATCAATTTCTCTTTAATGCTGAAATTCTAGCGTAAGGGATGAAAACTAATTTTCCACATCAAATTGATTTAAGCCCTGTGTAATTTTTGCTATTTTTAAGAGACAGAAAATCAGTTTGAATAGACAGATTAACAGCTAATCACTAGGTAATTGCTACCTTGTTTTAAGGGAGCATGCTAACTACATACTTGTGACTTCAAGTACAGTTGGATCTTACGAATGGGTTTTTATATCTTCACACTAGTGATAGCAAACAGTGAGATCTCTCAGCTGATGAACAGAATTGCTGTTCCATTTTGCTAAGGCACAAGAATAAAGCCCTTCATATTGCTGTACAATAATATGTTTTTATTTTGAGCTTGGAGAGTGGCCTGAGCTAATTATGCATTTTCTAATTTACAAAATACACATCGGTAGCATTAAACAGATAAAAAAACACAAATCTTTTTCTATCTCTAGCTGATATTTCTCTCCTGAGTTTTAGTTCTACACACCAACCAATTTCATGATAATACCAAGATGTGCTCGGATATGTCACACTTTAAAACTATTCTCAGCATCTTCTCTCCCAAGCCATGTCTTTTCTGTGTATTGTAGCTAAAGGTATTGTAGCTAAAGACATTCTTCTGAGGACCCTGAGTTCCATCTTTTCTTTTTTTCCTCTTCCTCTCACCCTCTATCTAGCCATGGAGATTAGCCCATTCCACCTCCTAAATAGATTTTGAACCCGCCCACCTCCACTGCTGCTTCCTGAGACTCCACAGTTCTACCCCAGTTAAACAACTAAGATGGTCACAGTCCTTCGTACCTTCCAAGTCTCACTTCCCTTCACTCTGTTACTCAGACTGCAGGTATAGCATTGAGAACATTTTAACAAATTTCCCTTCCTCTTAAAGTAAATGTTAACTCCCAGTTTACCTCATCATTATCACTCTTCTTTCTCCTGCAGTTTCCTACTTCTACTTATCTCTAGCTTTGTACTCGAGCCATTGTGAATCGTTCCCCATGTCTTGGATGTATCCCACAAGTCATTCCCAAGCACATTATTCCCCTGCGTGGTTGACTAACTCCTACTATTCTTTGCAACTCTGCTTGGACAGTACTGCTGGAAATCCTCCTCTGATATGCCCGCCCCTAAAGTACTCCTGGAGCAGGTAGGACTGCCCCATCAGAGGGGGTCTCCTGCTGTTCTGTGATTGTCTCCCAGATCATCTTGGGAGTGAGACACCCAGAATATACTTATTCATTCTTTTCATGTGCAGCATTCTACAAAGTGACTGGGAAAACATGGATACTGAGTAAATATTTGTTGAATGAATGAATTCTTTCAGTGACATGAAGAGAGCCCAGAAAGTTTCTCACACTTGAGGATTTCATAAACCTATGGTGGAAGAAAAAAATGTTTATTTTAATGTCTGGATGTTTTTGATATGAAGATAGGCCTATTTTGTAAACTAATTTCTTAAGATATAATTTTCAAAGAATGCCCAATCACCATATATGAAACATTTACAGCAGCTGATATGTGGCATTACCTTAAAAGGCTGAAAAAATAAAATCCTGTCTGTTTTGTGCTGGGGTTTGGTGTATAGGGTTCTTGGATCCCTCTGATGAATGATTTTAGCTGAATCTCTTATTCAGCCATATATAGCAAGTTTATTAAGAAAAAGTGGGGAAACAAAAAAGGGCGACATTTGCTTACATGCAGACAGGCAGTTCTTAAAGGACAAAAGCTGCCTTTTGCCAGAGGAAGGGTTATCTTTATACCATGTTCTTTGTGGGGATTCATCCCTTTGCAGAGTTTCATCTATTATGGAATCTATGACTTCTAAGGTTTGTTGGGTTAATATGTCAGGACTGGCGATCCTCTTTGCTAAAGACAATTCTCCGTATCCCCGCCTCTGGTTTCTGTCCTTGCTGATCTTCCTTAGCCAGTGTTAGTGAAACAGGCATCACATGGCAGCCACTGCCATGGGGCATGAGTGGGTTTAAGGGCCTACGATGTGCCCAGTCTGAGGCCATCCCAGCTCTGATGGCATCAGCCCAGCTCGGGGATGAGTGTCTGATCTGCCTGTGGCTTCCCTGAGTTCACAGCCAGTGAGCCAGTGAGCCTCCCCAGGCCTCACCCTGGAATTGAAAATGAACCAGTCTGATTGGTGCTTTGCCAGCAACCATCATTTAGCATGGTAAGCAGACCAATCAGACTTAAAATGCAAGGGAAGTAAGCCGAGGATTTAAAAGACTAGGATTCATTCAGTCCTTTGGATTCTGACTCATTGGGACCTTCTCCTGGAAAAAGCTATGTGGACACATTCCTTTGGGAAGACTTGCCAAGAGCTCATGGGAAATATCCGTGGAACTCTCGTCAGTGTGAGACCTTGGCTTCAAACTGCACCTCACTGCTGCTCCTGCCTGGACCTTGACCCATCACCTGTTGATGGGCATCATTAGCTTGTGCCGCTGGCCTGGGCTGGGTGTCTCTGAAAGGCTGTTAGCTCACAAAACACTATTGTCTGTACTATGCCACTGTCAGCACTGCTGACCTGTGTCCCATCACCTCTGAGAATTCTAGCACTCTGTACCCCCCAGTGCCTCTGGTGCTGTTGCTTCTGACAGTGTCTGTAGTGTCTGGCACTGGCCAGTCTGGCCTTTGACCAGGCGTTGCTGGCTGCTGTGGTGACACCTCACAGTGCGGCTGGTGAGCACCTAGGCGGCATCTGCAGTGAGTTGAATCCTGGAGCACCCCTTGCTGGCACTGGCTCTTGTGGAAGGGATTGTGCCATTTTTTGTTTATTTGTTTGTTTGTTTATGTATACTTGACATCAATTGTGGTCCCCATTTCCCACCACCATTTCACCAGTCCTTTGTGCTTCTTCTGCCCTCATCCCATTCCCTCCCTCTGCACATACAAAGTGTTTCTGATTTGTCCTTGTCTTTTTGTTTTTGTTGTGTTTTTTTTTTTAATTCTTTCCTTGGTCCCTTATTTGGTTCCTAGGAGTGAAACCATCGGGTATTTTTCTTTTGCCTTCTGACTTATTTCGCTGAGCATAATCCCTTCCAGTTCCATCCATGTTTCTACGAATGACTCAAGTTTATATTTTTGATTGCTGAATAGTATTCCATTGTATGTATGTACCATATCTTCCTGATCCAATCATCTGTTTTTGGGCATTTAGGTTGTTTCCAGGTCTTACCTATTGTAAATAGTGCTGTGATAAAATAGGGGTGCAGGTGTTCTTTTCAGTCAGTGTTTTTGTGTCTTTTGGGTATATTCCTAGGAGTGGGATTGCTGGATAATATGTGAGTTCCCTTTTTTGTAGTTTGAGGAACCACCACACTTCTTTCCATAATGGTTGGACCAACTTGCATTCCCACCAGCAGTATAATAGAGTTCTTTTTTCTCTAAGTCCTCGCCAACATTTGTTGTTGCTATGTGTTTGATATGTGCCATTCTCACTGATGTGAGGTGGTATCTCATAATGGTTTTGATTTGCATTTCTCTGATTACAAGAGATGTTGAATATTTTTTATATGCCTGTTGGCCACTTGCATTTCCTCTTTGGAGAAATGTCTTTTTAGCTCTTCTGCCCATTTTTTGACTGGATTGTTTACCTTGTTTATGTTTAGTCTGGTCAGGTCTTTGTAGATCTCTGTGATAAGTCCCTTGTCAGTAGTGTTGCATGCAAAGATTTTCTCAAGTTTGTGGGGTGTCGCTTTGTTTTGGTTAGTGTGTCTTTTGATGTACAAAAGCTTTTAAGTTTGATGTAGTTCCAGCTGTTTATGTTTTTCTTCATTATATTTGCTTTGGGTACTGTGTCTTTAAAGATGTTACTGAGGTGCATGTCATATAGAGTTTTGCATATTTTTCTTCTATATATTTTATGGTTTCAGGTCTTATGTCTAATTTCTTAATTTTGTCTTGTTAATCTATCCATTGGCGAGAGTGATGTGTTGAAGTCTTCTACAATGTATGTATTTTCTCTAATGTCTGTTTTCAAAGATGTTATTAGTTGTCTGATATCTATTGGTACTCCTTCATTTGGTGAGTATATGTTGATGAGTATTAGGTCTTCTTGATTTATTGTCCCCTTAATCATATGTAATAACTGTCTGTGTCTCTAAAAAAAAAAAATACGGTGCCATTTTGAACCGGCAGCCTTTGTTTGGAACCACAGGACACTGCAGACACTGCCTGGGTTAGACAGCGGCCATCTGTAGCCTTAGAAATGCTTTCTTTCCCTATCTCCTGTTTATTAATAAGCCCCATTTTGGCTGCACCCTGAGCCTGAGTGGTGTCTTGCAAGTACAAGTGCAGGGGTGAGAACCCACAGTGACCTGTCCTCCTTGGCACTGTCTTTGAAACTGGTTTATAAGGATGCATGAGTCATTTCTGCTGCACTTGTGGTTTCTGGCCTGGGAAGTTTCTATCCCTCTAAGCTTTCATCATTTGCAACTTTCACTTTTTGATTCCCCTGTCATTTTGTTTTAATCATGTGTACTGTGTTTCTGTCTCTAAACCAAAACCCGAAAAAAAGTACAAGTAAAAGATATAAAGCATATGAAGATATAAAAGTAAAATAGATATAAAATAAAAAATGAAATCAATGTTACATGAATTTATAAGGAAAAATTAGTTAGTTTGTGACCTCTCTAGATTTACAAAAATTATTGTGACTTTTGTGGGGGGGTATGGTGAAGGTAGAGCATACTCATAGTCACTAGGTAAGTGAGAGTAAGTAACTGAGTGCTGGAAAAACATGAGACTATTTAATCAGTGTCTGCTTAACCAGTGTTAGAAGGCATCCACTTTGCACCTAGGGGTTCTGAATAGTGTTCCATATACTCTTACCAAGTCAGGCACAGCCTAAGAGGCCAACTTTTGTCAACACCTGGTATCCTGCAAATTATTTTGGCTAATTTTTAGGCAAACACTAGTAGTTAATCTCTTTCTCTTACTGCTCCTAAGAAAAAAGTATTCTCTATTGTAGACCTGTTTACCACACATATAGGCGCAGATGCACACACACCCTAATCTCAGTACTTTGCAGAACCATCCTCATTTCTTGTCATCTTAATTTCTGACATAATGAAAAGTAGATCTTTTGCAACTATTTGGTAACTTTTAGTTAAACGTGTATGTGCAGGTCTACAGCTATCATTTTAATCATGAATACTTGATTTGTATGTGTCATGTGCCGTAGGAGTGAAACTTAAGAGTGAAAACACTGTCTTCATGATGCTCACATTCTAAGAGGAGAAGGCAAAAAATATTCTACTAATAATGAAAGTAAACTAGAAATATATGTAGAAGTTAAAAGTTCACAAATGCTTGGAGAACAAAACCAAAAGATAGTATGGTAGTGCTGGAGGGGTAGTCAGACATCGGGGGAGCTGAGGCTGTGTAAAGAGTAAAGGCAGCATAGAAATAAGTGATGTCAACATTGCGGATATAAAAGTGGGTTCGCCTGGGGAGGAGAAAGGAGGTACCAGCCTGCCTATGGAAGCACCAGCGGTGCTAGTGTTTCTGAGGAGAGGGTAGTGAGCTTGGAGAGGGTGGGAACAGGGTAAATGAAGATGGTCAGGCTTTTATGCCATTGGCCTCTATCACCTGCAGCCTTGATCTTATTAATGTAGAGGGTGCTTGGGTATGGGGCACGTGTGCCTGACTATGGCCACCTGATGTGTGCATGTGCTAGTGTGCACACTTATGCCTAGAGGGCAGGGCTATAAGGGTGGTGTTATTCAGCCACAGTGACAGTGGAATAGCGAAGAGAAGAAGATACCATGAGATGCCAGAGAAAAGAAAGCTCAACTGTTCTAAGGGGGCTCACATGGCTGTCTTTCTGCTGGTTTGTTCCCTGCTTACCAGTAAAACCTGTGAAAATGATGTCAAGGGCTCCAAAGATCTCCTTCAAGTCACTAGAACCAATGGGGACCCTAACTGGCCCAGGATGGTTACAAAACAGTGGGTGTAGGGTAAGTGAAAAGTGGTCAGGCTATTCTGCCGTCCTGCCATTGGTGTCGATGATGGACACCTGTGTTCGTGCACGCATGCCTGATGGCAAGCCCCTCAAGTAGGGTGTGGGCATGTGCAAGTGGACACACCTGGGCTGAGACACGGGATGTATAAGGGCAGTGTCACGAGGACGCCAGCAGAGAAAGAGAGAAGAGAGAGAAAGCATAAGCAGTAGCAGCCCAGAGAGTGAAGATGTACCAGGGGCTAGGAGGCCTCAGTCTCCTGGCACCCCGGGTCCCCTGGCTGCCGTGTACCTGGTCGCCTCTGATATAAAGAGCACTAAAACCCTAAAAAATGCCACCGAGGGATCCAGGACTCCTCCTTTATCCATCTGCCGGAATCATTGAGGAACTGCTCTGTGCCCTTCCGGGCACTACAGTGGGGCTGAGGTAAGAGGCCAGATTGAAGGATCTTGTAACTGAGACTGGCTTATTTATTTAGATTTTAAAAGGACAGACTTATTAGGAAAAGGAGAAAGGAAAAGAGAGGCATCTGTATAGTCAGAGGTAGGAGAGCTGCCACTCCTGTTTTGCAAAGGGAAAGGTTTGTGAAAAGAAAAGGGGCTAGTTCAGTCACTAAACTTTGTACTTTGAAGAAAAAATAAAGACATTTTATTTTTTTCTCAAATAGTATACCTTTATAAAAAGCAAGCACTGACCCATATTTCTTAGCACACAGTTAAGTTACTTCTGCTCACCTGGATTTTGAACCTCATTAGTTTCAGATGCCAGCCAGGAAACATTTCACCCTCTTGGCCCACTTGTGCCATCTAGTGGTTAACGCTTAAAATTACCAGATATTCTGACAACACAGTTAACTGTGGGGCTGGGGTGCTTGGCAGGGACCATCTTAAGAATAGCAAGGGGATGAGGGTGTGTGTGTGTGTGTGTGTGTGTGTGTGTGTGTGTGTGTGTGTGTGTGTGTGTGTGTGTGTGTGTGTGTGTGTGTGTGTGTGTGTGTG